>JASAND010027610.1:0-86720 GCA_030248195.1 Trissonchulus latispiculum | reverse complement strand
AGGCCTTGATCAGTTGCATTGCCCCTGTATCAATATTGTCTGGTGTCAGGTCAAAGGCAAAAATGGTATATCCTTTGGCAAAGTCTTCGTAGGAAATATCTGCTCCCTTGGTGGATCCGGCCATGTCATTGCCTTCATAGAGGTATATGAAGGGCATCGTATACTGGAACTTATCCCATGCCATCTTCATTGGCTGCTTTGGTACAAACTCATCACCATACTTTAGGGCAATCTCACTGACATTACAGTGTTGGAACTCGAGGGGATTATGCTTTTGACTTCCATTGAATGCCTCTGACTTGACCATTGCCACTAGGACTCTACGAGGAAGTTGACCGGTGAATATGGAATTCTCAACTACTGTCTGCACACCAGGAGCGATATGCCTTGTCACCAGTTTAGTTCTTCTGATTGGATACTTGGCTGTCTCATGGTCTCTTAGTACACACTCAATTGCCATGGTGAGAGAGTCTTGTGGTCTGACTTTCCACAGATACCAACGTATATCATCGACTAATAGTTTGTATCCACTGGTTGCTGACTGGAGGAGGATGTCGTCACTGTTGCGGTGTAATTCCAGACTCAACTGGCACTCACTCAGAAGGTATCGGTCTTGCTTGAAGAGGTCGCAATGAAGGGGTCCTGCCACTACTACATACCGACCATCTGTAAATGGTATACCCCGATGCTTAGCTGCCGTAGTGGAGATATCATTGAAATCACTATCCTTTGCAAATAGGTTGCTCAGTAGGTGAGATGTCTTTGCTTCTTTCCCAAAGTTGGCGATAGTCTCCAGGTACGCTCCATAGTGATAAAGGTCTCCACTGTTGTAAATTTCCTTGTCGGACAGTTTGACCACTAATCGCCTAATGAATGTCTTTGCTAGCATATTGATGGGTGCTACCGAGATACTACCATCTGCTGCCTTTGCTACTGCCTTTCCATCACTGTCAGTTATCCGTAGTTTCAGGTAAAGGTAGTTCCGGTTCAGGTCAAGCATGTAGGAATCCTTTGGTACAAGGAATAGGTATGGACCATTACTGGTTACAGGATTTAGGGGATAAATTTCTGCCATGTAGCCACTCTCCACACTGACCTGAGTTGGAGGTAGCGAGAAGAGATCCATTTCGGACTTGAAGCCCGGCATAGACCGTTCATCTACTTGCTTAGCCATTGAAATGCCTGCCTAGGCAGCCTCTTGAGAGGTATTGGTCGATTCATCTGGCCAGTAGTACGTCATGTAGGTCTAGAGGCAGGCAGGCAGGCCTTTCAGACAGCCGGAGATGTGGCTCGTGATTACTTGAATAGAGGTGAAGATCCAAAGGAAGCACTCAAACGACATGGAAGGCAGCCTGCTGGAGAACAGTGGAAAGGCAATACAGCAAGGAGAAGGTATTGGAAGCAGACCACATAGACGCAAAGTTAAGAGATTAAAGCGTGACATTTACAGCCCATAAAAACCCACCCTACGTAATTATAGTAATATACTCATATATTAACAAGGGTACCGATTCCTGAGGGGTCCTGTATATACCTGTTTTAGGCCAAACTTTACCCGCCCTGTTTTACAGCCATTTTAAAGCAAAATAAGCAGTTTTTCGCGATTTTTTGTAAATTTTTCGAAATTTTAAAAACGTTTGGCTATTTTTGGCTAAAATTTCCATTAATTTTTTAGTTTGACCTGCCTTTTCTGGCACTGTCCATTGTCCCTTCCCTTGGCCATGATTTTGCTAGCCCTTGTACCGAATCTCCAAATTTTGAGGGGTCCCGTACCCCCCCTAACCCCCCCCTTGTTAAAGTGTGAATATACTAACAATTATATCAATGACTAAGCAAGTAGATGAACGGTCTATGCCGGGCTTCAAGTCCGAAATGGATCTCTTCTCGCTACCTCCAACTCAGGTCAGTGTGGAGAGTGGCTACATGGCAGAAATTTATCCCCTAAATCCTGTAACCAGTAATGGTCCATACCTATTCCTTGTACCAAAGGATTCCTACATGCTTGACCTGAACCGGAACTACCTTTACCTGAAACTACGGATAACTGACAGTGATGGAAAGGCAGTAGCAAAGGCAGCAGATGGTAGTATCTCGGTAGCACCCATCAATATGATAGCAAAGACATTCATTAGACGATTAGTGGTCAAACTATATGATAAGGAAATTTACAACAGTGGCGACCTTTATCACTAGGGAGCGTACCTGGAGACTATCGCCAACTTTGGGAAAGAAGCAAAGACATCTCACCTACAGAGCAACCTATTTGCAAAGGATAGTGATTTCAATGATATCTCCACTACGGCAGCTGAGCATCGGGGTATACCATTTACAGATGGTCGGTATGTAGTAGTGGCAGGACCCCTTCATTGCGACCTCTTCAAGCAAGACCGATACGTTCTGAGTGAGTGCCAGTTGAGTCTGGAATTACATCGCAACAGTGACGACATCCTCCTCCAGTCAGCAACCAGTGGATACAAACTATTAGTCGATGATATACGTTGGTATCTGTGGAAAGTCAGACCACAAGACTCTCTCACCATGGCAATTGAGTGTGTACTAAGAGACCATGAGACAGCCAAGTACCCAATCAGAAGAACTAAACTGGTGACAAGACATATCGCTCCTGGTGTGCAGACTGTTGTTGAGAATTCCATATTCACCGGTCAACTCCCACGTAGAGTCCTAGTGGCAATGGTCAAGTCAGAGGCATTCAATGGAAGTCAAAAGCATAATCCCCTCGAGTTCCAACACTGTAATGTCAGCGAGATAGCTCTAAAGTATGGTGATGAGTTTGTCCCAAAACAGCCAATGAAGATGACATGGGATAAGTTCCAATATACGATGCCCTTCATATACCTCTATGAAGCCAATGACATGGCCGGATCCACCAAGGGAGCAGATATTTCCTACGAAGACTTTGCCAAGGGATAAACCATTTTTGCCTTTGACCTGACACCAGACAATATTGATACAGGGGCAATGCAACTGACTCAAGGCCTATGTTGATCGGGTGACACTGGAACCCACACCTTACTGCCAGAAATCCCATAAAATGTCTGCATAGGTGTACAAATAATTTTGACTATATGTTATAATGTTACTACTACTGAGCCTAATCACTATAGTGTCTTCTGTAGACATTACAGAGACGGAGAATGGTATTCAACTGTCTCAAGGCAATGCTACCACCGTGTTAGAAAGTGATCACCTATATAGGAAAGTGATACCTACAGAGGACTGTAGTCTACACCTGTGTCGCGAGGGTGATCTAAGCCATCGATCTAATGCCTGCCACTACATTGAATGGGATCAATGTTGGGAGTACTGTTACGATACTGACAGACGCCTTCAATCTATCCACGATAAGATGACTGGCTTTAAGATTGCCAATATCTCAGAACTTGAATACCTACGTGGTGCTTTAAGTGAATACTACTACTAAGTATTTTGTCTATGTAATGTCTTGTACATTTCGTGTAACTTTATGAAAAAACTAAACTTATACAAGTAGCCTTTTGTAATATCACAATTTTTAAATGTCAGCTTTTTTAAATGTACTGCTAACTTCATGATTACCGGTAAATGTTGTTTGTTGTTTGTTGCTTCATGAAATTCAAATTTTCGTGGTAATAAGAAGGGTATCATATATGTTATTCAGTTCCGCTATTCAGTATTGATAATGACTTTGCAGCGTCAAGCGGCGTCTTTGCGTGGGTACTATCGGTGGTACCGCATACCACCTGATGAGTCAACCAATGATCCTAAAGAATTCCTATTGGACTGCACCGAAGCTATTCAGAGCCTCATTGGTGACCGAGCCTTGAAGATGCAATTGAGACTGCGTATTTTATTCATCAACGAGATTACCAACGAAATGATGAGCAGCTATTTTGCCAGCAAACAGGCTATCATTATTCCCGGAGAAGATGTGCCTATGAACTCTATGATTAACCACATCCTTACAAATATCGAAGAATTCCAACGCAATGGATCAGGATGGGTGATCGACCATATAAGATACCTGGACATTCACCTGGCTAAATATCGCCCACTATATGGATCAACATACGTTCTTTTGCCGAAGAGACTCCTGAACAAGAATGCAATCATCTATCCGAAGAACAGTGACAATAGATGCTTCATGTGGAGTATCCTGGCAGGCCTCCATCCGACGAAAGATCATGCCGAACGAGTGGCCAAGTATCAACAATTTGTGGATGAACTGAACTTTGCAGGATTGGAGTTCCCTATGAAGTCTGACTGATATCCCGAAGTTTGAACGACAGAATGATGTCTCCGTCAATGCCTAATCAAGAACCTTGGAAGACTCCTGCATGACCAACGGAAGGATAAAGGAAGAAAATACTTTTGTAATCATTGCCTATTTCCATTTCCAACAGAAGAAAAGTGTAACAATCACCAGAAACTTTGTAGTACTGATAATTTGCAGATAACAGTAATGCCATCGTCAACTAAACTAAAATTTCAAAATGATCATAGACGTTTAATGCGACCTTATGTGATTTATGCAGATTTTGAGTGTTTATTAGAGAAGATAGATACTTGTCAACCCAACCCCTACTCCTCTTATACGAATAGGTATGAGAGTCATAAGCCATGTGCATTTGGGTTAGTAGATGTGCTCCAGTGTTGTGAGGGAATGCCTGTTGTCCGAGGTGAACCATTGATTTACCGTGGGGAGGACGGTACGCAAAGGCCAATAACCCACTGCTCGATGGGTATGACCCTAAGCAGCCAACCTCTTATATCACCTACGTGGACATGAACAATCTATATGGGTGGTCAATGGTCCAGAAACTCCCCGTGCGCAACTTTAGGTGGATGACAGACTTGGAGCAATGGAGAGATGTTCCATGTATCCTTGAGGTTGACCTTGACTACCCACAGCATCTACACAACGCTCACAATGACTACCCACTTGCACCTGAGAGGATTGTAATTACTGAGCAGATGATATCGCCATACAGTAAGGAGCAAGGAGGGTACATGCGGTGTAAGAAGTTAGTACCTAATCTACGGAATAAGACTCGTTACATCGTGCACAAGCATACCCTGGAGCAATACATAGATCAAGGGTTAGTACTTAAGAAGATACACAGAGGGGTGACCTTTGAGGAGGAGGAGTGGATGAAGCCTTACATTGAGTTAAATATGGTTAAGAGGGCAGCGGCGAAAAGTAAGTTTGAAGAAGACCTTTATAAACTGGTGAATAATGCGGTATTCGGGAAAACGATGGAGAACGTCCGCAACCATGTAGATGTTAGACTAGTCACATGCCCAGAGAAGTTTGAGAAGTTAGTTGCAAACCCTAGGTACAAGGCATGTGAGGCATTTTCAGAAGACCGGTAGCAGTGCAGATGCAGAAACGTACAGTCAAGCTATGTAAACGCGTATATGTAGGATTCACTGTAATTGAACTGTCAAAATTCCTCATGTACAGCTTTCACTATAACTACATGAGGCAGAAGTATGGTGATAGGGTTAGCTTACTGTACACAGACACGGACAGCTTTTGCTACCATGTGACAACCCCTGACATTTATCAGGATATGAGCCAAGACATTGACCTATTCGATACCAGTAACTACCCTAAGGACCACCCACTTTATAGCAGTGCTAACAAGAAGGTTATAGGCAAGATGAAGGATGAAGTCAAGGGTAAGCCAATAAGCGAGTTTGTCGGATTAAGGGCAAAGATGTACAGCATCAAGTGTGAAGGTGATGATAAGACAGCGGCAAAGGGACTTAACAGGTCAGTTAGACTAAGGCACGAAGATTATAAGCGAATATTAATGCAGGCAGGTAGTACCCGACATATCATGAGCAGTAAGATAGAAGAGGTCATCAACTGACTACAGTACAGCGGTGCAGGGTAGGATTAAGCGCCTATGATGACAAGCGATATATACTTGACGATGGTATCCATTCATTTGCATATGGACATGTATTGATTGAATAAACTTAATGATTGTTACTTGTGGAACTTGTATTGATAAATACTGTATGCATATGCTTGTTGAATAAATAAAGTGATGGTTTGATACTGAGCTCCCATTTGAACTCTCCTATACTACTACAATTAAGGCTAGTTAGAATTTCAAGGTCATAGTTGTTACAAACCTTAGGTCGTAAACCACTTTAAAGCTAATTGAATTTAAAAGGCTAAGGGTACAGAAATTCATTGTGGCTACTAGTGTGTAAAAGCGCATAGCCAGTAGAAGCCAGAACTATTAGCTAAGTGTCCTGGAACCCGGGATTTTATACTACTACGGAGTGTTCTAAAATTGGTTTCTTTAGGGTTTGACTTAAGGTGGTGGTATCCTTTTGTGCAGTGGTTTTGTGGTGATCTTTTGAAACGCTATAACATTCGCAATTTTGGGAGTAGAAAGAGATTTATACATCGTTTTAAAGCTTATTATCCGGGAAACTGGCAAAATTAGCAAAAAATGGCAGAAATTTTCAGAGGTTCTGACATCTAACAGGATGAATATAGAGCAAGCATTTTTGAACATCGATTTCTCAAAACTGAAGAATCGGCAAAAATTTTTTCTTGTGCTATATCATGCAGAGGACATATGGGCCGAGGGAAGTTTTTTGTGGATTTGCCTCAACAAGCCTCAATACTGCAGAAAATCCGGCAAATGTGCGGCGACACGAAATTTCGCAAATTTGTATTCAGTTTTCTCGCAACTGGACTTGTTTTAGCTCAAACCAAGAAAAACGTACATCCGCAGAAATACGAATTTCGACTCTGCCAAAAATCACCGGAATCCGTCGAGTAGTTTTTGAGAAATCTATGTTCGAAACAAAATAATCGCAGTTTCGCTAAAATGGTTTTTCGAACAAATATCTAGCTTAAAGCAATAAAGTTCGGCTAATAAGCATTCATGAAATGTCCATTTTGACGCTGTATCGATTGAGTATGAATAAGCAAACTTTATTCTTAACATGTGGCAGTAATTTTTGAAAAAACTGATCTACTCAAAAATGGCCATTTTTTGACCCTCAAAACAGTTTTTCTTCTTCTCTCAGGGCGCGTCAATGGTCTTCCCATTATATGTTAATGGAAAGACAGTTTTTTGCTTGTACTGACTTAACCACTGGAGATAGCTAAAAAGTTGTAAAAGCAAAAATGTTCATTTTCGTGTCCTCTTTCTAGCTATAACAACCAATCCTGTATCCAGGCTACCTACTGAGAGCCTAGGGCCAAAAACCAAAACTTTCTTATCTTTTGGCCTAATAATACGGGACTGGTTCCAGAATGTTAAAGAGCACGGAAATGGGTTCTTCTGTAAGATTAAAATCGTATGAGTGAAAACTACCTTAACGTGCTGGTTTCCTTTCGGGTATTTTTGGCACATACGGCTTTAATCCTTTAATTAAATGAGTACTAGTCGTAGTACTAGTAGTACTAGTACTACTACTACTCACTACTTGTTAGTGACTCAAAGATTGGTGTGCAGCGCTACACTTTAAAATTGGATATTGGAAATAATCCAGAGCGGACCAAAGAAAAGTGAGTACTCCATCCAGGATCATGACTCAAAAGATTTCGGGTCTGACTTAAGAAGTGGGTATGTGAAGCATTGCAATGCAGTGCAGCTTTAACAAGTTTAGCTGTAAGTTGGTGAATGCATGCATAACTTGTATAAACATAAAATAACCTGAGTTAAGTGAGCAAAACGTAATTTTCGACTTGAATAAGCTGTTATAACTGTTAATCTTATAAATCGAAGGTTATTTATCAGGGTTGAGGCTGCTTTTTTAAATATTTACCAGTAGTAAAACGCATGCCAATAACGCCATTGAATTCTCCATACTGTGAGCTTCATTTTGATATAGATATCATTGGCGTACTCCAAGTATTAAGGAAGTTGTGAACATTTTAATACTACTACCATGGTTTAAGCCGTTTAAGCGCAGTGATTTTCAGGCAATTTGAACTGAATTTTAAGCCGTCGGCTTAAACGGCTTAAACTAAAATTATTCATGAATCGGCTTAAACGGCTTAATTTTAAGCCACTGCATTTTTAAGCCGGTGTGCTTTTTATGAAAAGGATTCGGCTTAAAGTATAAGCCGATGGTTATTTATGAAAAGGGTCGGCTTAAACGGTTTAAATTTAAGCTGCTTAAGCCATTTAAGCCGTTTAAGCGGACCGCCCTTTTCATAGATAAATTCTCTTTTAAGCTAAGCCGTTTAAGCGCTTTTTACGAAATGGCCCTGGAACGAAATTGGTTTGGTACCTCAATCTTAATCACTCCATTACACATTTCCTGCCTTCTTCGGAAAAAAGACCACGGTTTTTCCGGTAAAGTCATTGAAAAATTAGAAATTAAATAATTTAAAAATAAATAAAAAAATAACTAACTAAATAAATAAATAAATTAAAAATTTTGAAATTGTTTCACAGGTTCTTAAAAATTTTGGAAATTTTCTAAAATGGTCTAATTCGATATTTATAGGTGAAATTACTTTTAAAAACTTAAACTACGGAAAATGTGTATAATTGCCCAATATGCATTCGGAGCAAGTTGAGTGCCGCATATGCATATAGGGCAAGAATTTCTGTCCCATATGCATACGGGCAATTTCTAAGACCCATGTGCACATGGAACGAAGATCTTTTGCCCGATATGGAAATATCAGCAATTCTGTGAACGTTTTCTTATTTAAAATGTTTGTTAGTGCAAAATCATGTTTGACTATATAGCTATGCCAATATGATAGGAAGTATATAATTGATAGAAGTTGCCCCGTATAAATATGGTATCATGGAAAACTGGCATAAAAGCGACTTAACTCAGTCACATTTACTTGAACACTAACAATAATTGCAATCAGGCTTGAAATTGTAGTTAAATTCTAACGTTACTAAAGGTTTTTGGTTACAATATTAAATCCCAATAGTTTGTACTTTTCTCATATTTTTATATAAAGTTTCTTTTCTTCGTAATGCACGACATTCCGCCGAGCGTCAGTTTGTCTTTTCTTCAAAGTTCAGAATGTCTCTTGTCTTCAATTCACTCTTCATTGCTGCCTTGCGTTTTGGTAGACCCTTTCCTGTTCTTCCCAATGGCAAGGAAGATGATGATGCTGGCATGACACCTGCGGTTTTACTGCAGGTGGAAGGGGATGATGATGGAATGACACCTGCGGTTTTACTGCAGGTGGAAGGGAATGATGATGGAATGACACCTGCGGTTTTACTGCAGGTGGAAGGGGATGATGATGGAATGACACCTGCGGTTTTACTGCAGGTGGAAGGGGATGATGATGATGACGGGGAAGGTTTGTTCTTCGGAAATTGGCCCTTACTGACAATGCGCTTTTCGTCGTTATTACCAACCGTCGAATCATTTGTTCTCTTCCCTTGTTGATCGTTTTCCTTCCTAAGTGTGTCCGACTGACTGGTAGTGTCTTTCTGTTCGATAACTTCTTGATCGTTGAAACTTTCTCTTTCTACTTCTAAAGGATAAAGCAAATTGATGGGTCGCTGAATCACCCTCTTTGACGACAGACGTAATTTTGCAGCTCGACATTGCCCATCCAGACTGATTATTGGTTCAACAATTGTTGCTAATTTCCACTTAGTTCTTGGTCCCATGTCGTTTACGATCACAATATCACCCACTTTTGGACATTGCTTGACTGTCGTCCGTGGTTGAGATAAGGTTGTTATTTGATCTTTCTCTGAGGCAGGAAAGGTATTCTGTCCTCCATATTCTCCAGAAAGAGTTCAGTCGATTTTGACCCCTTTTCCAATTCTCAACTAACCTTTCTTTGGCATTTTGTCGAATCTGGAAGTCGGGATCATTCAAATTCTCCACATCAATCTGAGGGAAACCAATCCGAGGATTCAAACTGAAAAAATGTGCAGGGGTGAGCACACTTTCACACGTCAGTTCATTCCCGTGATTGGTCAATGGTCTGGAGTTCACTACAGCTTCTACTTCGGTTAGCACTATCCACAACTGTTGCTCATTCAAAGAAGATTTACCAAGTGTTTTCCTTAGAGCTGTCTTCACGTTTCCTACCATCCTTTCATAGAATCCACCGCTCCAGGGAGAAAACGCTGTTATGAATTTCCACCTAATTCCTTTGTTTTCAGTAAACTCTTCAAGATCCCTGCCTCGTACAATGGATTTCCACACGTCTGCAACTGTCTTTTCAGCAAGCTTTAAATGAGCAGCATTGTCCGACATTATGACCTTTGGTAGACCACGTCTTGCTATAAATCTTCTCAGACCCAAAAGAAAATCTTCTGTAGTGATTGAACCCATGAGCTGTAAGTGAATGGCTCTGGTTACCATGCATGTCAGCAAACATGTCCACATCTTTCTGGGATGGGATGCTGTTTTGACATACAGAGGACCGAAGTAGTCCAGACCAACATAACTAAAAACAGCCGTTTCTTCAAGTCTTTCTCGAGGTAGCTGTGGAAATTGAGGATGTCGATATGGACCTCCAAGCTGTTTTCTGCATATGATACACTTGTGAATTGTCTGTGAAACTGTTGATCTTCCTTTCGGAATCCAATATCTTCGCCTCAGTTCGGCTAAGGTATGATTGACACCAGAGTGGTATAATTGCCTATGCACATCTTCTATTATCAATCTGGTGAAAACTTCTTCTCTTGGAAGTAGAACTGGCTGTAAAGCGTCTTCTGGTAGATCAGCATTTTGTATTCTTCCCAAACATCTCAATATATGATCTTCACCAAGTGTAAGCCCAAGTTGTTCAATCTGGTTATTAGACTGATTTCTTTGTAACAGTTTTATACAATCTTGGTACCGTTCGTTTTGTACGTGACGAATCCAATATTGTTTGGAACGGTGTAAGTCTTCTACTGTTACGTTGACGTTATGTCGGGTTTTTGTCTTCAATCTTTCTGTAAACTTTAGGCAGTAGGCCGTGGTTCGTAGCAATTTCCTCAGAGTAGAAAATCTGTGTTCATCTATACCAAAGGGATTGCATATGTGTCGATACTTTCTATCGGTGACGGGCATGCTGGTTTCATACATTATAGAAGGCACATTGTCAAATTCTTCTTCTTCTGAATTTGCGTAGCTTAGTTCGCAATTAGGCCATTCTTCTGTTGGTTGCTTTAGCCAAGTTGGACCAAACCACCATAGGTCGTTCTGTTGCAGTTCCCCTGTAGTGCAACCTCGTGTGGCAATATCAGCTGGATTCTCCTTGGTATTGATGTAGCGAAAGTTGTGTTTGGACTGTTTTATCTCGCTGACTCTTCTCTGAATGAACGGTGACAGCAGTTTAGGAGCTTTCAACCACCGCAATACGCATTTTGAATCTGTCCACAATACTGAATTTTCCGTCGGAAATCTGAGGTGCTTGCTGATATTGTTCAAGCATCGTGTACCAATCAAAACGGCCAGTAGTTCTAGTCGTGGTATTGTGGCGGCCTTGTGTGGAGCTAATCTGGCTTTGCTGAAAAGCAAGCTAATTTCTACTGAGTCTGGGGTCTCCACTCTAAGGTACACAGCTGCTGCGTAGATAGCAGCAGATGCATCTGTGAAGCAAAGCAGTTGGAGTCTGTATTCTTTTGAGTGATGACTGACTATCTGTCTTTTCAGATGTACTTCTGGAATGTTTTTCATAGCTTCTTTCACCTGTTGCCACACGGCGACGTCATTTGCCTCGAGTTCATCATCCCATCCCGTTTTCTTCTCCCAAAGACTCTTAATCATCTGTTTGGGTTTCACTGTAATCTGTGAAAAAAAACCGAGTGGATCAAAATATGCAGCAGCATATTTTAATATCAATCTTTTTGTCATTTTTTCTTCGGTCGGAAGCTTTGGTTTTGGGACTGAAATAGAATCTAATTTTCTATTCCATTGGATGCCTAGAACTTTTACCATGGTATCACAAGACTTGTCATGATCAGGGATAGAGTCCATAAGTTCTTCAGAATTACTAGTCCATTCTCTCAGATTCATTGATGCTTCATTAAAGATTTGCTTTGCCTCTTCATAAAACAATTTTGCAGTTCTCTCGTCTTCCACTCCAGTTACTAAGTTGTCGACATACATGTTCTCCTTTATGTTCTTCGCGGTGTCGGTGTCGTATCTACCAAGGTGGTGTTGGACTGTTGCTGCTAAGAGGAAAGGGCTGGCTATCACTCCAAAGGGGACTCTACAAAATCGGTAGGCTTGAATGTTTTCAATGTTCAGGCTGGCTTCTGGTTGTTTCACCCAAAGGAATCTCGTTACATCCCTGTCTTCTTCTTGGAGACCCACCTGGAGGAACGCTTTCTCAATATCCGCTAGCAGAACCACTGATTTCATGCGAAATCGCAAGAGAAGACCAACTAGATCTTCAAGAAGGACTGGACCTCTATAAATGCATTCGTTCAGGCTGACATTTGACTTCTTTGTCTTCGCAGATGCATCATAGACTACCCTAACTTTCGTTGTAGTTTTCTGTGGAGTGATTACGGCATGATGTGGGATGTAGTGTTTGACAGTTGACTTACTATCCAGGTTAGGTACTGGCTCAATGATACCTTTTTTCAACTGATCTTGTATGATTTCGTCATATTTCATTAAATGCTCCATGTTCAATTTTCTCAATAATGATCTGAGACTGCCCATAGCTAGCTCATAGTTTTCTGGAAGACTACTTTCATTCCCATTAAATGGCCACTGAACCTGATATCGATCTTCCTCAAATCTGATTGTCTTCGTAAAATGTTGCAAGGCAAGATCATCGTCTGTTCTTTCAATTGGTTCTTTAATCCCAATGGTGTCCAGTTTCCAAAACTTTTCAACATCTAACTCGTCTTCCTTGAGGTAAGGATTTTCTGATTCAAAACTTCTACAAGTTCCTTGTAGCAATCCTGTATATGTAGCTGTAAAGCATCGTTGTAATATCTAAACTCTTCCTCACTTCTAAGTGTGTTGTTCTTCCTGTTAGTACCCATCCTAACTTTGAAGAAAGCAGATACAATCCTTTTGCAACTTCAATTTTTTCCATAGTGACTATGTCTAAGTAGTAGTCAGATCCCAGTAGTAGATCTATGGTTACAACTTCCTTTTCTGTTGGTAATGTATCTGCCAATCGTAGGTTTTTGCTCAAAATTTCGGCATGAAGGCTTGGTGCTCCTCGTTGCACCTTTCCGGTGATTTTCTCTACAATGTTGACTGTAATGGTCTGAATGTCTCCATTTTGGAGAAACAGGTCTAGTTGACTGCTGGCTGTTTCAATTTGTTTGGCCGAGATGGATGCAAATGTTGCCACGGAAAGAATTTCTTTATCTGTTTCTTCCAAACCTAGTAGCTTTGCACTCTTCTTGGTAATGTAACTTCGTTGACTTCCTGAATCTAATAGTATTCGGACATTAATGGTGTGCTTGGTTGTTGGATTTTGAACTGTGGCAGTAGCTGTTTGAAGTACTACTGTTTCATTAGCAGCAAGTAGCACTTGTTGATTCTCTTCTTCTGAAATGGTGTCATCTGTTTCATACTTCTCACCGGCCACAGCTGCTACTTGGGTTTGCTGTGGTCTTCCTAGAGGAATTTTCTTTGGACATAGGCTTCTATGATGCTGTGAAGCAATGCCGCAATGGTAACATGTTTTCTTTATTCTGCATTCTTTAGTAGAATGATTGCTCCTAAGACAATTGAAGCAATAACCCTTCATGAAACCTTTTCGGGCTGATATTGTTGGATATTTTAAGCATTCATCACTGTAGTGATTGGCTTTGCAGTAAGCGCAGTTTTTCCCTTTGAGTTCTGTTCTTTTCTCATGAACGTGAAGAGCTTCTACGGTGGATTTATTGGTTTTTTTAACACTGTTGTAGTGGTGATAGTTAGCTGTAGGTTTGTGTAGATTTGTTGCTTTTGTCTGTCTGTCTGCGGCCTCCCTAGCTTGTAAAAATCTTTTCAGGTGTTCTCGGATGGATGCGACAGTCCATACTCGTTCACAGTTTTGTTCCTCTAGTCTGGTAAGGACTTGTCTAGGTAGTTTTGACTTAATCATTGAAACAAAATGGCGGTGTTCTGTATTCTCTCCCATAGCAGCTAGAGATCTGAGATGCTTTTCAAGTTCATCGTACAGGCTTCTGACGCTAGCTGTAGACGCATCTGCAGATGACAGGTCCATCATTGCTGCATAGTGGGCATCAATGATGGCCTGATCGTCACCAAAGCGTTCTTTTAGCCAATCAACAGCTTTAGTGTAGTTTTCAGTGGTTTGTTGTAAACCGGCGAGGGAGTCAGCAGCCTCCCCCGACAATTTAGCTTTGAGGTATGCAAATTTTTGTATCTGTGCTAGATGGTCGTTCTGATGTACCATCGCATCAAAACAATCCCAGAACTCACGCCAATTTAACAAACTTCCATCAAATGTGGGTATATCTAGTTTAGGAAGAATGGCAGAACGGTTGTTTCTACTCTGGTTCTCCGTTTCTGCCACTGACTCTGATCTGTTGTTCAGGGCTCGATCCCTTTCTAAGTTCAGTCTAGCAATTTCAATCTCTAATCTCTGTTTTTCCAATTCTAACATGGTTGTCTGTTGACCATCATTTTCAAAGTTACTCTGTCTATTACACTCACTTCCATCAATGTTGTCTGGATTACCGTTTGCAGATGATGGGGTCAAGGATGCCGCCGGTTTTCTGGATAGCCTATTCTTCCGTGCTTGTAGACCGGATAGGACATCTTCGGCATCGGCAATCTTTTCCTCGGCATCATCGATTTCGGCATCCTCCAGAGGCTCTTCCTGGACAGTCATTCTGTAGTTATCAATGGCCCTTGTCAGCTGAATCATCCTTGTGTCGACTGCTTCAACCTCCGAATCAACATCGTCTGGTTGTTGGTAGGGTGTTGTCAGGTAGGAGTGGCTCTCATCTCTGGCTTTCTCCAACCTTCGACGGCCATTGATCAATCTCCGCCCAGGATTAGGCATGGCAGGATGAACTAATTGATGTAGTAAAAGAGTTACTACAAAAATGTTTAAAAATGGCACGGAAATTCTTGCCCCATGCATATGGGGTAATTATATACATGGTCCGTAACATATATAGTTAAAATTTAATCTTTCTGCAACAATTACATAATGAATCCGTCAGTTCCACAGTTCTTACAAAGTTTGTATATATGGGTCATTTGAATACATTTCTGATCGATCTTGCTTGCTGAATATTTAAGCTTGCTTCTAGCTAACGAAAAGCCGCACCGAAAAAGTTTTTATAAATTCGTGTTCGGCTGCCTTAAAAACCCTCAGATACAACATTTCATCGAAATCGGAGCCAAACAATTTTTTGGTTCCCCTTGATACCTCATCAACAAGCTTAAAATTTAAAATTTTAAAGTTTTGTAACATATCGATCAGAAATGTGTTCAAATACACTCATACAAAATTTGAACCCAATCGGTTAAGTTTTGCAAATTTTAGACAAAGGTCTGCGTACACGGAAGCCAATAATACAAGCACTTCAGGTCAAGTTAGGTTAACGAGTGAATATACTATCAAAAAAGAAATTTTTAGCATGCATATTCCAGAGAAGCACTCCGATAAACCGATACTATTAAATTTTTTAATTTTTCAAAACGATAAATTTTATAGGAGTATGCTTAAAGCTTACATATAATGGTATGGGTCTCTGACTAATGTTAAATGCAGTATAAAGTTATCACCGATGCGAGAATGCAGGGTAAATGCAGAAACATATCTAATACGACTAAATCTTCATTAAATGGATAATTATAACGGATTTCTTTTTATGCTAAAAATTTGTGAGAAGGGGGTGTCCCTTTATATTCGAGTTATAGAGAGCTGTTTTTGAAATAAGTGCGACTTGGAATGGGTTAGGTGCGTTAGGCATTAAAAAGTCTTATCTTTGGTTCCCTTTCAGCAAGACATTTGGAATTTGCAAATCGTCCCATTAAAGAACATTTATGTTTAACAGTTGTCCATTTAGGTTCTGCACGTGCAAAGTTTAGGTTGGTTCGGCCTTGTCGCGTCTGCTTCAACTTCATGCTTGAAACGGGACCCAGCTTTGTTTTATTAAATAAGTATCCGCGGTCGAAATTGAAAATGGTCCAATAACTCTAATAAGTACTAATACTCGTAAAAATTACAAGATTAATTTGAGATAATAGTTTAATTTTTGATAATTAATGATTAGTGAATAAATAATGGGCAAATTTACTACTTTCCGGAAAGCATAGAACATGCAAAAGCCAGGATGGCAGATTACTCTGCGAGATGACGACAAAACTTTCGTTAGTGGAGCCATTCCGTTGTTCCGTTGTAAACCCTCTGTTATTGTTGTTTTGTTTTGTTATGCATAATTACACCACCATCGATGTCTTGGCCAGTTTGACAAATCCATTAAGTGAAACTTCTTTCAAACTTAGATTACTAGATTCGATACAAAACTTTTTGGCCTCCAGCTGGAAATTTCCAGATGACATGAAAGACTTGGCCCTTTGAGCTGCAAAATTTATGTTTACTTTAATTAGAGCATAGGTTTTTCTAAATGCTTGCTAGTTCTCCAAAGTGTGATCATTATTTGTTGCGAAAAAGGCCCAAGGTGATCATAACCTTCTGGACTTCAGCTGATGGGTTAAACGGCTCTACAAATAATTCAGGATTTCTTTTCCATTATGGACGGGGCAAGAAGTGAACAAGTTTTTCCCAATGCTGACTGGGACGGGAGAAAAAACTTAGTTTAATGAGCGCGTCAAATCTTATGAGTATGAGTGTTCCGCTCAAAGTTCTATAAACTCTCAGCGACTAAGCAAGTAGGGAGGCCGTCTGAGTCTTTAGCTTTCAGCTTAATTTCTAAGCTTTCTTCCTATCAGTTTCCCTGCTATCACTCGTAACCAGACCCCATGCCCGCGGAGCAAAGTTTTCATTAGCAATGAATTCTCAGGCTCTAAAACATTTAGCTTTCCGTACTAGAAATAAAGATCACTCTGTCCATTGACCATTTTTTAATACGAACTACTGTTTTGAAATGTGCGGATTAGGCAGAAATCCAAGTCTAGTTTAACTGATTCTGGCAAAGAAATGGGTTCGTAGATACACATATACGAATTGGATATTGATATTACGGTGTATTATTTTCTTTCTTCAATTTTGTTTCAACATACATCATTACTCATCATAAACAAATATTCCTTTGAATTCGGGGGTTCCACAGATAGGTTTTAGCATTCAAAATTGATGGCAAGATGATGTGGTTACAAAATTAGGTTTCAGGTAAGAAATGCCAAAGTTGGGTACAAGATGGTAAAGACTCAGATAAAACCTTTAGCGATACTTGATGGTTTTTCAATTTTGTGCAGCACATCAGTGCAGAATAATTTAAGCTACCATCAATGCGAACAGGTGTTAGATAGAATCCTTTTGTCAAAATACATAGCAAGCTGTACACAGTGATAAACATCCTGCCAATGGTTCAACTCCCTCCCACCTTAATCTCGCCCACTCTTTGGTTTGCTAAAGTCAATCCTCCCACTTTTCAGGACGGTAGTGCGCAAAATCTATCATCTCTGTTTCAGTGCCCTGTCAGAATGCCATGTCCCGGATTTCCGTAGGGAGCATATAGGAGCAAGGAGCAGTATTTCTTTAATGAGGCCACAATTATAAATACAGGTAAAGGGCTGTGCTAGCACTGGAAAAGGTTTGTCAGGAAATAAGAATTCAAAAGATTTCTTCTGCGGTGAGAGAGAACTATCTATCTTATTCTTCTTTAACTCATTTAACCTCCGCCTTCCGATAGCACCCTCCTTTATCGGCCAGCCTTTGAGACAGGCTGCATGTTTCTACCAGTCTAATCATACATCATAAGGACTGGCTTTTCCCCCTTCTACAGAAACTTTCTCACACGTACACCAGATGGCATATTACCTCCTAGCTATTTTAGACAATTTTAGATCAATGTTAATGTTTGTATTTACACTGTGTTACCTTGATCATTACTAATGTCCATGTTTTATTTGTTTATTTGACTCTCGCCTCCCCTTTTTTATTTCTGAGAAAGGTTGGATTTAAAATTAATGTGCTTTTGTGATCTTAGTAATCTCAGAATCCAAACCGTGCTGAATATGCTTAAATTTTGAACCATAAAATTAAAACGTTTAACTAAGAAATGTTAATAATTTCCTTGGGAAGGTCACATTCTTTGAGCTAAACCAATGCTGAACGTCAACATGAAGATATTAGACAAAAGGTCTTCCGTTTTCATTTCATAATATAACAGACCAAGGGTAGAAGCTGCAATCGTATACTTTATTAGTTCTGGAATCGAATTAGTAAACACAAAATATCTTTGCTATTTTTTAAAAAATTTATTAAATTAAAGAAATAACCAGGTTACTAAGCCACTGAACAAAATGCTTCATTTATTACAGACTTGTGGTATCTATTTGACCCAATTTCATTATGATATTTTAACTTTTAGTTTAACTGAAAGGAACTCCATACTTTCATTGTACTGCTCACTATTGTATGGAATATTTGGCAAAAATTCGTTGGAGTAATCATGAGTGCAGAAAATGACATGTCTGTTGAAGCGAAATATATTAGTATTAGCTATGGTATATTTTTCGATTTTTGGTAAGTTATTCTCAATTCTGGATTGTTGTAACTAGATGGCCAAGTCAATGCGACGACATAAAGCTGCAGGGCCCATGAATAGTGGTGCGAATTTTGTTGCCACCTTGCTTTCTCAACCAAGGATATAATAGAATTACAATTTAGCGTAGACTCTACCAAAAATCCAGGCATACAATCATTGGATAACGTGGAAGGAATGGTGGTGGAGTGCAGACTCCTCCCTGACCAACAAAAAACGCATAGACCCTCTCAACGAGAATGAAAAAAGGGCAGATCCTCTTGTTCAATAGGGAAAAAAGATAGCCCCCTTTGATTTTTATCAAAAAGTTAACGTTATTTGCAAATTTTAGCTGTTTTTTCAAAAAAAGTTTAAAAATAGCTAAAAATCTTCATGTTTGACTAAATTTTGGATCTTTCGCGCTCCCTCCCCCAGCTCTAACTTTTGATTTTTTGAGGCATGGGTGCATATTGGAGGCTGATGAATTCGAAAATTCAAAATTTTAAAAATTTTAAAAAAATTAAAAAATTTAAAATTTTAGATTGGTAAGGGGGAACCAAAGGGAACCAAGAAATGTATTGAAAAAATTTTACTGAAAACTTGCATACAGGGATTATGGGGCCTTGAGCACGAATCTGAATTCCGTTTTTCGATTCAGCTTTTCGTTAGCTTAGTATGAGCTTACATGTTAAGCTTACAACTTTAGCTTATTATTGACTTTTGTCTCAGATTTCACTGATTTGTTTTACAGTGAAGGTACAATTTTACAATGGGAAGCATTTCACTGATCCAATTCTACAATGAAATTACAATTTCGCAATGAAAAGCATTTCTACTGATAAGATGGGTAAAACCTCCAAAACAGACAACTAAACATTTGCATGGATAAATTGTAGTTGACAGCAATAAAATATTGCATCATGGTCTTCTACACAGAGTTGGCAATGGACACATGTTTCAATGACCGCGACCGCCCCGCGCCCGCACCCTTGGTTACCACGACCGCCCGCGACCACGCCCGCAGCCCGCATGAAATTTGTTTGACCGCAATGACCACCGTGTTAAAAGTTCACTTTGAACAAATTTCAAGTGAAACTTAACTGAAATAAGCAAAATTCTGATTCTTGTACAACATTGGCACACGCTCAATGGATAAAGACTAATCTGAATTAAATTGATCTACTTTTGGTTAGCTACAATTTTAATGAAAAAGGGTAAAAGAGAACTATCAATTTTTGAAAAATCAAATATCGCCAAATTTCGACAGCTCGAATAAGCGCAAGGGCTGTCAAGTGTATACACCAATTATCTAGTATTGAACTGAAAAGGCCAAATTTTGTAAATTGGTATATTTGATTGTTTTATCACAGATTTTATGGATAATTAAAAGCGGTTATAAAAATAGCCCTCGGCTGTCCGGTATTTGATGAGGGCTAATTTTCAGGAATTCAAGTATATAACTTTTATGTTTTGGATAATTAAATGTCCAAATTTAAAAATTCTGACGAAAGTTTTTACTGTTCTTTTAACATTAAGAGTTTGAAAGTGAATCATTGAAATTTCAGCTCTCAGCAAGGTTTTTTGAAGCCTGAATTAGAGAATTTTTTAACCTTTCCGTCATTCCTGAAATATATTGCAATAGTTATTTCTGTAAGCTCAAAGTATTAGTTGTTTAAAACAGTTAAGACACCCAACCCAAACTCGGCTGGTTAGATTTCATTGCAACCAGTTTAATACAAGTGTTAAGCTTTTAGTTGAGTAAGCTGCAGCATTTCAAAATTCATTGCGCGGCTATATTGAAGAAAGGGATATAAATAAAACTGCTTTTAGGTAGAAAACAGTGCAACTGTTTTGATAATGATGCAGTTAAAGAAATAATTTTCGTCACGAACAGGCATTTAAATATTAAAATAAAAAATAGTATAAAAATGCCTACTTAGAAGGCAAAAATTTGCGGTCCTTGCGGTCACAGAATTGTGTCCACGCCCGCATGGGCCCGCGGGTACCCGCGGTTAACCACGCCCGCAGCCAACTCTGCTTCTACACTGAGAGAAATCATCAGCTAGATTTCTTGCAATGTCGTTTCGCCTATTTGCAGAATGAGTCTATCGCTCGTTGCGGACCGGGCACCGTTGTCCTAGAGAATGAACTTGATGTGGTAGGCGGCTTCTTCACATTGGAAGGGATACATCAGTTCATATACATTAGGATATGCTATCCGAATGATGCGATTAAGCTTGTTATGCCAGCAGCCAGCCTTCTACAAAATTTATTGTTCTTGACCCTACAAAACCATAAACGTTCAATATTTCTCTTCCAAAAAATGCCGTTCAGCCATCTAGCGGTAAAATAGTCAGAAAACCGATCCAAATTTTTGGTGACGCAGAGTAGTGTTAGCCTAGGCATTATATACCTAGTTCAGCAACAGGAGCAAAGCTCAGCAGCGACTTTGTGCAGAAAGCTGCTGAGTTCACTGCTTTCTAAGTAGCATTCTACTTGAAACCCCAAATCTTGAATTTTACGGAAAACACACTGCTGAAATTGAAGATTACATCCTTTCATGATGCAGTGAGGAAATTCCAGTTAAACTGCGTTGACCAGATCACGTTCAAATCAGTCACTACCAAGCGCGGTTGTAAGGCCATTTCACTGGCAGCCACGAGAACTGTCTGCTGCTGAAATAACCATCAGACAGCTTATTCGGAAGTAAAGCATAAACAGTGGGAGGGAAAGTGCTTGTATGTATGTATGTATCTATGTATGGTAAAATTTGATAAAACAACTGAGGAGTGGATCTGAAGGTTCCATCCATATAAATGGTTTCTACGGCACACAATCTTGCCAAACAGTCGTGAGATAACTAAATTAAAAGCTTTTTGTCACCTTCAGACTCATAAGCCAAAAATCTAAAGTTATTTCTTGTGACTCGGAATCGGTCACAATAACCTCTGGACTGGTTTGCGGTAGCGCAAGCAAGTTGTTCGTCGAGTTCGTGACATCTGCGACTTCAAGTCATCGTAATTCGGCAAAGCTCCAGCAACCTTTTATCGATTTGGACCAACACGAATTTGGACCGGTTCGTGAAAATGTCGAGGTATTGGTGTTAGTTTTCGCTGTGCAAGAAAACGGACGCGGTTTACAGTCTTTGCAGCAGCGATATCGGTTGTCGGCGCAGCATGCGAATGTGGTAGGCCAGAAATAGCATCAACATTCTCGCTAGCTTTGACGATCAATCAGACGTAACAGTTGGGGTCTTCACATCGCCAATATGATCGACCAGCCGGAGTACTTGTGATTTTTTGAAATCGAAAACCATCATGAATGAGATCGTTGTCACCCTCCCAATTTCGGACATACTCCATGTAGGGTAATGTATTTCTGAAATTAACAAAACAAGTAAAACTTTGAACAAGGAAACCTATTACCTGACTCAAACTTTGCGTATATGTAACAAACCGAATTCAACGACTAAGGATGAAGTTTCCGTGAAACTCATAAAACACCCAAAATTTAGCAAATTTGAAAACCGAAAATGATTAAATCCTTTCTAAGTTAACTTACTTTCTTCTTTATATTCTTATTACATAAATTAACGTTACTCTCTAACGGAGAAGAAAATCCGAATGAAGCTCAAATAACAAGCCTCGGGCACAAATATATAAGCAACGCGTCAAAAATTATAAAGATACGGAAGGGTAGCTATTTGTTTCGAAATCTAATTTGCATATGTACAGCAAATGGGTACGGCATGTTTCATTTGTTCTTAACAATATTTTTGGACAGACTAACTTATCATTTATTTTCATTAACAATAAGACGTTTGAGGGAGCTGGCAGAAGAGAGAGTTTGATATAAGAGTAACGTTGATGTAGCGCAATTTTGAAACGCTGAGATAGCGCAGCTTTGAAACTGCCCAACGTTGAGATAGTGGAAGTTGAGATACCGGGAGTTGAGATTGCCCAACGTTTTGATTGAGCAATCATACCGGTCAGTCTAAAGCTTTGAAATCCCTCATCTTGAACAAAGCTGGAAATTGTCCAATTAATATTGGATAATTGTGAGCGTTCCGCATCAAACAATCACGTTGGGGTCAGTCAGTCTTTTCAGCCAAGTTCACAGTCTGATTAATTAAGTTAATCCAGCTGTTTCTTAACTCTGTTTTTAGTGAGTAAAATTAGCCAGCATTGCTATTTCTTATTCTAATTATGTGACCTGTATTTTTTCAGTGTCTTCACCAATTAACTTGGAAGATACCAACGAATTTGCCATATATAGTGGAATTGACAATATTGCTAGCTGCAAAGACTTCACACTGGGTCGATCTTTCCGAACCCTATCGACACCCAATTATCCGCTAAAATATCCTCAGAATCTGGACTGTGTTAGAGTCATTCACGCTCCAGGTCCGGATATGGCTGTTGTCTTAGACTTCAGAGGGGACATGTTTGAAATGGAAGCAGATAACAGGGGAAATATGTGCTCTTATGACTACCTGGAAATAAGAGATGGTCCCTATGGATTTTCCCCTCTCTTGGGGACCTTTTGTGGTAGAGAAATGCCGCGAAAACGGATTTATGCACTTTCAGGAACAATGTGGCTCAGGATTCGCACGGATAGCATGCTGCAATATCGCGGATTTTTGGCTTCATTTGATTTTATACCCCTAGTAGAAGGTTAGTCTTCAGTTTTTAACAATATATCGAATCATAGATAGTACCAGAGAAGGGATAAAGACATTCCCTAGGGTGCATAATTACTTTTTACCTGCTCCAAAGCTCTCTGCTTTCAGCTTGTGATCTGCATTAGTGTTTGAGGCCGGCCGGGGTTTCACCGGCCGGCCGGCCGATCGCCGGCCGGCCCGGCCGAGCCCATCGGCCGGCCGGCCGGCCGGCTATCGGCCTAGAGCAGTTTGCAGTGCAGTTATTATAACTGCTAAGAGATTTATTTTCGGACGTTATCTTGGAAAAATAGCACAGCATAGCATAGAAAATTAGCATAACTAGATTTAGAGTTCATTTTAAGCTTAGTTGCTTTATTTTGTAAATTTCTGATTGGTGATTTGTATCCCAGCCGGCGGCCGGCCGGTCGGCCGTTAGCCGGCCGGCCTCACCGGCCGCCGGCCGGCCGGCCGGCCGGTAGCCGGCGGCCGCCCGGCGAGCAAAAGTCGTCGGCCGGCTTAGGCCGGCCGGC
This sequence comes from Trissonchulus latispiculum, assembly GCA_030248195.1. Taxonomy (NCBI): domain Eukaryota; kingdom Metazoa; phylum Nematoda; class Enoplea; order Enoplida; family Ironidae; genus Trissonchulus; species Trissonchulus latispiculum. Next base: position 62,928 of record JASAND010027610.1, on the reverse strand, counting down.
CTCAAACACTAATCTGCATACAATATCCTACAACTGAGTGCTGGTTGTGCGTCTTCGTCGTTCTATATTTTGTACAGAAGTTACTTACATTCAGACTTACATACAGTTGCAATCATTTCTTGTAATATTTTATTTCAGTTAGCTTAGAATTACCCAATCCTCACCGGAAGTCTGATAGAACCTCACGTAAGCAGACAGTTTAAAGAATGTTGCTATATTAATAGGCATATTGATTGATTGGTGAATTGCCTGTACATGTGACACTAGACGTCAATGTTGAGCTGAACCGGTCAACTACATAAGACACGAAAAAGAGCTAAAATCCCCATTCTTCGTTTAAACAGTTAGCAAACAGCCAACGCGATAGTCAGACATATATGCATTGAGAATTGATGCGTACTGATTATGTTAATTAACAAATATGTAGCTTATAAATGTTAACCAAATTAAAATCAAATCAAAAATCAAATAAAAAGTCAAATCAAATCAAAACTAGTTTGAGCATCAATTGGCATTGGCATCAATCAATGGCTAGAAAAGAGAAAATTAAATCAAATATATCAGAATTTTAGATCCTAAAAATCAAGTCAAATCTTATCAAATTTTAAAAGTTAAAATAAATAAAATTAAATCAACACTACAAAGACTGCAACACAGCACTGGTATTGGACAGACAGCAACAAAGACAACAGTCTTGCAAAATAAAGTTCAACATAACTTAACACAGTCACACACAAATTCTACAGCACTTTCGAGAAGCACAAATGGCTGTCCAAAACAAGCGCCGACGGAGTATAGTTAAATTAGACGTGTAGCACAGTCAGTGTAAACCTTGCCAAATGATGATTGTAGACCAACTGGCTGCCCGGAGTGTATACATACATGGGCGTATGCCATGACAGACAGTCAAACCCAATCATACATTGCAATAAACAGACAAACATTCATACTAGCTTACCAGTAGAGCAACCAACCGGGGGAGTAGGTGCAACCGTAGCGGGCCCAACAAAACAGGTAAGCCGTTAAAAGGGCGCACCCGAAGAGCCCTTAGAAAACACCGCTCAGCAGATGAAAAAGTAGACGTCTGATTAGTTTGGGCGAATTGAAGGAAGACCCCCAAGTAAGCGGGCTTAAAGAAACATACAGCGCCTCCAGTACAACAGCCAGAGAATGGCTGAAAAACACCGATGACAATCTCCAATCAATACAGGCAGCTAAGCTGCGAAAGTAAACGCAGTACAAACACGAAAGTAAATACATGAACAAGGAAGTAACGGGGATAATTTGCCTATTTCTCCCCTCACACTACAGACGGAATTTGCATAGTCAAGAGTCAGAGCACTGACCAAAAGCCAGCAAAGCTTAAAATGTTTCTTTTAATAAACTTCGCTAATTTAAATTTCCACTTCATGTAGCGTTTAAGAAATGAAGGAAAGAGGAAAGAGCCAAAGCTAACAGTAACCTCTAGTGATACAAGCAATATTTTTGTGTATTATTTGTTTTACAGCTTGCAATTTCACGGAATATGGAGATGATGGTATAATTTCAATGAATTTAATACGAAAATTTATCAAAGATACGGATAACAACACGGAAGCCGTGGACTGTGTTTGGAAGATTTCCACTAGTCGACCAAACCATCTGGTAGAATACTTTGACCTTAAATATGACTGTTTTAATTTTTGCAAAGGCATTCGTAGCATTTAAGGGGGGGGGGGCTACGAATTTCACTAAAAGTTCGATGTTGGAAAAGCTGGCTAGTCTTTTGCCACATAATAGGGTTTACATTCATTACCGAGAATTGCTTAACCGAGAATTGCTTTACCGAGAATTGCTTAAGCGAGAATTGCAAAAGCGAGAATTTGCTTTACCGAGAATTTGCTTAACTGAGAATTTGCTTTACCGAGAATTGCTTAACCGAGAAAATATCTAAAACCGCATATATACCTGTGAAACACGAAGCACGCAAGAATCCTGGACCTGAAGAATATGATAACATGAATAAATTTGTGTGGCGTGGCCTACCAACATACAGATCAATTTTCTCACAATGTTATGTTGCCTGAAGCAATATTTCTAAAATAATTCGGAATACTATGTGAATAAGTTTTGTTCCTGTTATAAAAATAGAAAATAAATCGTAGCAAGGTGAATTTTAAGTTAGTACTTAAATAACCTAATTAAATAAACCTAATTAAACATATTAAGGTAAGCTAAATATATAATTACTTAAACATAATATTGCTGAATCAGACTTACGGCCAGACAGGTAAGCACGGGTGGAATAAAAAACGAAACCTGTATTATTCAGCCCGGTCTCGGTACTGGCCCTCTGCCGCCAAGAAACAAGGGGTTAAGGAAAATAGACCAAGGAGTAAGCTGAACTGGTTTGAAAATTTGTTAACGTTTTAAAGTAACGCTGCTTTCCTTCCGCTCTTAGAGTTGTAGGAACATCATGAATTTCTAGTTTCTACAAAAGTGTGTCCCCGTCATCAGCTGAGGTTTTGGCACTTCTCTTTTCCTTTACATTTTCCATTCCATTTGGTATGGAACTGTTTGATCAGACTAATGATCGATTTGTCAAAAAATTTAGGCCCTATTTCATTAAAGATTGGACGGATTAGATTAAAATTGATCCGCATTAAAGAAATAGCACCTCGGATTAAACGGATAAAAATTTAATCCAGCGAGTTAAACTAGTTAAACGGATTAAATTTAATCCTGTTTCTTTAATGCACCTAGGATTAAAATTCTAATCTAATGCTGTTTCTTTATTCACACTTCGAATTAAAAAATGGAAGAGTTAATTTTACTCCGACCTGCTTATATAATCGCTATTCCTTTAAAGATTAGTTTTACGTCCTTTAATCCGTCTCCTGCATTTTCAACTAGTTTTTAGTCCTCGTGCAGCAACGCGGCTTAAACTGATTACAAGTTGGCGGATTAGAATTTTAAATCGCAGTTTCTTTAATTATCTTTAATAAATATCAACTCGTTTAATCCGAGGATTAAAAATGGTCGGATTAAGCGAGTCAATTTTAATCCTTGTAATCCTGCATTAAAGAAACAGACGTTATCGTTTTAATCCGGCTGATTTTTAATCCGTTTAATCCGACTATTTAAACCTTTAAAGAAATAGGACCCTAGATTTAAAAAGCTTTAATTTTTAAACATAAACCTAATGGCAGACAAAGGGGAACCAGAATTCTTTTCCTTGATTTTGAACCAAAGTTGTTCTGTGTATTTTCAGTTACGCTAAACACTTGTCTGCCATCAATTGGTAGCCCAGGGCCAATTGCATAAAAATTATTGGTTATTGGCTAAGCTAAAAAATTTTGATATTGAATAATACTGACGTAAAAATTGAAAATTGGATTTCAGATTCATTGTCCGCGCAAATCGTAAATCAAGTCTGTAAGTTTTAAGAAAACCAAAATTCGTTAAAAGAAAAAGTTTGATTTTTCAGTTTGATTTCAAAATTAATTCAGTATTTTTGGTATCCTAAAGATATCAAGACTTAGAATTTTTATATTTAATGTGTTTGCACAGCAAATTTAAAAACAAAAACAGCTGATTATTAGATTAATCTTTAAGTGGAATCATAGAGGATCAATACAAACTGTAACATTCCACTTGTGAAGGGTCTTTTCGCGAAAGAGTAGAGCAGAGTTTAACAGGTTTCACTACCCTCATGCTTGACTTTACCTCTATTGACCTCTTTTAACAGGACTGAGTTAGAATTATTAACTTGCTAAATAAGGAATGTACATCATTTTAATTATATTAAACGTCATAAATTGAGTAACTTTCTGTTTATTATATATGTATAGTTTAGCATACAGAACCCGGCAAATAATTACATTATTTATTCAAGTTAAAATCTAGTTTTACACTATTGTTATGTACGAGTTTGAGCTTGATTAATTAGAAAAATGAGGTAAAATCGTACAACTTGTTTAAAATCATATTGATGAAACATAGAAACATAAGTAAACAGAAGCACACTTACTAAGTTGTTAAAGTTATATATATATATTAATAACATTATATTCAGCCATTCATCATTTAGTCCAGTATTGACAATGTACATTTCTCGGTTAAGCAATTCTCGGTAAAGCAATTCTCGGTTAAGCAAAATGTGTATGTTTGGTTTTTCTCGGTAAAGCAAAATTTCAAATTAACGGCTGCTCATTTTCTCGGTAAAGCAATTCTCGATTAAGCAATTCTCGGTAATGAACGCACACGCATAATAGTATTAGGTTTAGTGTAAAATAGTTTAAAGTTTAAAGAATTCCATGCAGCGTAGCTTCCTGTAGAGCCATCAGAAGTTGGTGTTATCGGTCCAAAGCTCGACATGACACGTACACAAACTTGGCCTCGCCCTGGTCGCTATGTGCAAGGCACGGTACCAAAATTTTCAGGAATTAGTTCTGACATATAGTGCTTTGATATCGTGTAAAATAATCTCTAGACCATTGCCTACTTTTCTGTGCTATACGATCAAAGTGCGAAAAATTGGGTGTTGTAGGTCTATACGGGTGGAGGTTAACTAATTTCTAATGACCTGTGGTTTACCAAATGAGCCAAATTTTGCTGCAATTAATACTCCAAGTATCTGTCTTAACTTTGTTATAAATGACGTGATTTCGTTAATCCCTGCGTTCGCAGTGCTGGATTATATTGTCGATATTGCCGCTGTTATTTGGTGCCATTTCGAAGATGTGAGCCAATTACTCCAAAGTACTGTGGCAGAATCGGCTGAAACTTTGCACATTACAGGCCAGTGAGTGTACCAAGATGTGCCGAAAGCTATGTCACCAAACCTCGCTCCAAAGTTTAGAAATGCTAGATTGATTTCTCAAGGTATGGATGGCGATCGCTCCAAAAAGCTCTAAGACATACTGAACGAAGGAAGCGTCATATCGAAAAACTGATTTGATATTCGGATTCAGCAGGTCAAATAACCCCCATAACGACCTTTTCGGCAAAATCGGAGACAAAATTTTTTTACCCCATTTTTACTGCGCTTAGCTAGCTTTTCAGGGCTAAAAATAAGGGTTATTTCTTAACAAAAAGTTTGCTAGCACACTAACCAGAAAACCAAAACCCTTGAAACTCACAGACAGTTTGCCCCTATTAGAGCCTAATATTTGGTAAAAAGCTGGGGTAGGCTAGGGGCTGTCAATTTTATTAGATCGAAAACGGCGCACGGTCACTTTGCAACTTTTTCCCAAATTTCAAACTTTGAGCTGCTATGGCTGAAGAAGGAAGTAACGCTCGAAAGCCGGAATACTTTTAATATTTAGCACTAGTAGCACTTAACATTTATGGCTGAAAGTTTTAGAATTGGTCAAACCGTTAATCCACCAGAGCTGAAAAAACCTTTTTGAAAAATCCCATTTTTCGAACTAAAATTTGTACTTTGGCGTCCTGCCAAAAACGGTATATATGAGATACATATATTGTTGCCCATCTTAAACTTTTTTAATTTGATATGTTGGCTAACGTTGGGGAGAAAAGTAGGTCTCTCCGACGTTGTCGTGCCAACTCGTTCGTAGCCCTCCCTTAAAAGGTAAAATAGATAAACCGTGCAGCTATGAATATGTCCCATGAGGTAGTGTGGGTATTGAGCTCGAACAGGCAAGATCAGCCTATTGATGGTTTACCGAAATTAACGATATACGTAATTTTTAGTTATGTTACGCACTCGTGTGGATCTAGGACAGCTGCTTCACTGAAAACTGCCCCACAGAACTTTATTTTCAGATTCTGTTGTATATACATTTTCAGGTGCATTTTCAAGTTTCATGCAGCTGCAGTTTTTATTTTTCAATTTCTAGTTTGAACAACCAATTCGAAAATTTAACAAAGCTTCAAGGGAAAACATGAAATTTTAATGTAAGATCTGAAAATGTGCACCAGAATCTGAAAAAATTCTATGGAGCAGTTGTCCAGTTTTGGCAAATGACTGCGACAGTTGTCAAGTGGGGCAGGTGCCGTGTTCCATGAGTTGTTATTGTAATGTTATATAACAGTAACTGCTATGCATGTGGTGGAAGCAGATTTGGGAGATGGAAGAAGCGCGTGGGTGGTTGTAGGCTGTCGCTGCTGTAGGCATGGAAATCCATTGTTTTCCTGTCACTATTTAATTCTACCTAAAACGGAACCAAACTGTTTTGAGGGAGTGGGTTTAGTGGCGTCCAATGCTTCCCGCAAGAGCATACATGCACAATACAAATTTATTGACGTAATTATGTGATTTTAGTTACGATTATTCTTCACTGACTTCGAATTAGCGCTTCCCAACGAATGTGATATCAATTTTATGTCCGTTTACAAGGACAACACGGCTAGCAACAGTCACATTCGCCAGTTCTGCGGTTTGACAGCGACTACAGTTGAAATCCCTTCTAATGTGGCCTTTATCAGAGTTTATCTCAATCGAGAAGCCTTTGAGAAAACTAAGCTTCAAATAATCTATTCCAGTTATCTTAAAAGTACGTGGTGATTCTAAATGCTCAGCTCACCTTCATCTTTGTTAACCAAGTTAATTCATTTTAAAGTTATGTATTTTGCATCTTTATTGAATAAGTAGTTTTAGCATTTATGTAGAGCAGCCATTCAACTTTTTCTAATGAACTGAGCTAATTCAAAGACACAAAGCGCATTCAAAGACAAATTGCAAGCTGAAATATTGTCTTGCTGATATTTCCATTTCATTTAATTTAATTTTTATGTTTCAGGTAAGAACTGCTCGTCACTTTCTCACATGTATCAGTGTCGAGATGAAACCTGCGTGCCTTATGGACTGAAATGTAATGGAATCAAAGACTGTACCTATGTTGACGATGAGGAAGACTGCTTTGGCGGTTTGTGTTTTAAATTAGTATTTTGATATAACAAAATGTTTTATATTTGGCTATTTTACAGGAATAACAAAAACTTTAATACCATGTACGTCAACGAGAATGCTGGAACAATGCTGGGCTTGACGCTGGAAAAGTGGCAACACCATAATTACATGTGTTTGTGTATTTGCATAAAACACGTCCCGGCCCCACCCCTGGCCTGGGTGCATAAACTACGACCCCACCAGGGCCCCATGCATTAAAGCGGCCCGCTCACTGTCCCATGAAAAATCATGTTTTTGGTCACTGGTTATGGGTTAAGCTGCATTCTGAACACAACACTTCTTCAAAACACTCGAAACTATAAATTTATTTTTATTTAAAAATGTTAATTTTTAAACTACTGTCAAAACATTTCAGGCCGTATTTCAGACAGTGTCTCAGGCAGTTTATTATGAATAAAAACTCATATAACCGAATAACATGAAGTTTGTCATTTGTAGGTTTACCAAGATACAAAAAATAAAAAAGCTGGTTCAAATAAAATGATTTCAAGTCTAACTTCAACTTTTTTCAAACTGTAAAACATTTATACAATTTAATTTGTTAGATTATGAGATGCAGAATTAGTAATATTTAGTTCCCGTTGTCAATAACATGATTTTGATGGGGTCGTGACCGAGCCGTATTTTATGCGAGGCTGGGGCCAGAGCCCCGTTTAATGTACCGTGCCGGAGCCGGGGTCGTGTTTTATGCACGCCCTGCGTTTATCTGTAATCCTGCTTTAAATTTGAGGTTCAGTTTCCTTGCTTCTGTAATATTCTAGCCCTTACTGTGTATACATAATTATTTAATTCTCGAAAGCCAAAAATGTAAAATATGCTTATTTGCCCGCTTTTATAATTTAGATGACGACGCAAATGTAACCTTTGGAACAGGTCCTTATTTGGCAATATTAGCTGTCATAGCTGTATTAATATTGGTGATCATTACTCTAGCAACCATAGTAAACCTTTGTCCAAAGTTCAGATCTGCGTACGATATTACAGTGGAAAGCGGGAGGCAGTCAGTGCGTAGAATGGTACGTTTGATGTCTCAGCTTTGAAATTTTATCAAGTGCTCAATGTATCACAGGTCATTCATGTAGATTTCATTATGTGGGATCAGTTTAAGGTTTAATGGTCGAGGTCTAACTATACCCTACAAAATTGGAAGTTCAGTATGAGTCCTGCAAAATTCAAAACTAAGAGACAGGATAACGTCTTGACAGGGTAAAAGTTCAGGTTCAGCTATAAGTTTCAACCTTGAATGTAGTCTGTGCATTCTTCCAAAGAAATTCTATGAACTTTGTTTTTAACTTAGTTTATGTTAAAGTTTTAGTATTATGTCACGATAATTATTTTATCGTTTTCCAACAATTTTAGGTTGGAAGTTTCCGATACGGAAACCAAGGCTTGCGTGGCAGCTTCAAAGAAGCACCCTCCCACTCTGGGGGTCCACGTGGACGATTTGAACGAAAGGGTCAGTTTTCAGCAATTTATAGCCCACTGGTCCCTCCGCCCAACCAGGCTAAGCTGAAAGAAATGCTGACAAGAATGTCCTGTGAGGATATTCACTCTTACATGACCAGGGCTGGCTACAGCATGCCCTGTCACGACGACTCCCCTCGAATTCCCAGTAATTCAAGCAGATCCGTTGAACGCATTGACCATAGTCAACCTCGAATTCACAGGAGACCCAGAAAGCCCGTGCCTTCCCAGACGCAGAGTCTACGGCTCAACCAGCAGCAGGTTGTCATAGAAAATGGCAAAGTTGGAGCTGGAGCCAGCCATCATGGAGGGTCAAGAAAATCCGTCTCTTTTACTCGACGACTGCCGACAGACTCCCAGTCGCCACTGATTAAGGCGCATCAGAGACACTCTGTCCGCACTCTGCCTCCGACGGAAAATTCCATCGAATCTTCCCTGCATAGACTCAGTATGGAAGACATGACTCGAGTGAGCTCCTCTATATCCACTCCTTCGCTGTACGAAACAGACTGCTACATAACATCAGTTTGAAGGTGCTACACCCATAATATTGCATAAGAACACTGCATTAAATGCTTTACAAATGCACATATATTTGTTGTATGTATTTTGTCTGCCCAAGATATTTGTAGTGTAAAATTATTCATTTATTATTACATTTATTTATTATTATATATTACCAAACTCTGCTGTTATACATATATAGCCTCAGGCATTGTCAAATCTTTTAGGTAGCAATAAGTTATTTTGGATAAAGTGCTAGTTCAATTCGGTTTAGAATTCTAGACAAATTAGAATGAAGAATTCGAATAGCAATCATTAATCATTAGTATATACATACCATACATTAACATAGGGTCGGGTCCTGGGGGGGCTTGTCCTCAAAAAAATTTGAGGGGGCTTGTACCTTGAACAAAAATTTTCAGGGGGGCTTGTACTTGTCAAGAATAAATTTGTATAATGATCCGAAAAATTAACGCTAATTTTATTAAAATTTGCAATTTTTATCAAAATTTGCAAACAATCTTCAATTTTTGAAAAAAATGTAAAAATTTTTTAAAATTTTACTGTAAAAACTAATTTTTTTCGGCTATTTTTGGTTATCCCTTGGCCATGTTTTGTTACCCCTTGTCCCCGACGGTGATAGGGCTTGTACATTGTCCAGGTTGGGGGAGGGCTTGGACCCCCCAGACCCTCTCCAGACCCCCCAGCGTTAACCTATGGTATATACCATTATTAACAATAATGGATTACTTCACTGGCCATTTCACCAACGCTAGCAAATATAATTATACAATGAAACGTATACCCAATAAGTTATGTTGAGGACGCATCAGCTGAGCTCTGTTTGTGATAGTTAGCTTTGATTTCTAACACCGCACGTGTGACAAAAATCCTCCAGACCTGTTCAATATCTTTCCACGGAATTCCTTTGAGTTTTTTCGATTTTCTTCGTAATTCCTTCATTTTATAGCACAGTTGTTGCACAGCACAGTCAAGAAATGTTATCCAGCAGGATGGATCGAAAATTCGATCCTTTTGTCCATTAATGGCTACGTGATACTGGGAGACACGGCGTAATACTAGGGAACACTTCTGATCCCCGTTTTCTTGATCTAACAAAAGAATCAGACTGTCAAAAAGGGTTTCAAGTCCAGTCACATGATTGACCAAAGCCGTACATTCCTTAAACTTTTGAAATGACACATCTTTGAGACCAAACGTTTGACGTACTTCAGGGTTGATAATAAACATCTCCTTAAATATAGCCGTAGCCAGGCCAGGTTTATTGTCAATTGCTGCCCAACTTTCGCGGAGTGTTTGAATTTGTTGCTGATTTAATGTGAACGGATACGACGCGTTCGTAGTGCAAGAACGAACAGAGAATCGGAAGGATACCTGTTTTTGGATCGGAATTGAACCAGCTGCCCCCATGCTGTTCGAAGAGCAATATAACTGCGCGGCGGTATGAACGTATGCTACGGACACTGACTAAGTGGTATATATACTTCGCATAAAAATTTAGAAAGAATGAAATCTTGATAATTATTTCCCTGGAGCACATAAGCCTGCAGTTTAATATCCATAGCTGATAGTGTGTTTGATTCAAATATGAAATTTGGATCTCAAGATTACTTTTATGTCTTAATTGCTATTACACAGATAACCAGAAATATTATCGCTCAATTAAAAAACAGACACGAACAGCTGCATCTAGAAAATAACAAAGCCTATGGCTGTTGATTCAATTTCTGCGTCGACCATGTAGCATTTTCACGACCAATTTTTATCTTAAAAATTAATTAAAAGGACCCTTTCTATTTGGATCTGTTGTGAATTGCCTTGTCCCTCCCGTTGAATTGATGCTTTGAATACTTTGATTGAACTTTAATACTTTTAATTGAAACTTTGATTATTTAACTGCAAAATTTTGTAAAGAGGATGCTGAACATTTATATTCTACGCACATAAGCATAAAATTCAGCAAAACTTCGAGTACCTAAGTTGCAAAACGAATTCAGATTCGTTGCTTATGTTGTTAATAATTGGCACAGTTTAGGCGAGTAATACAATGGACCCGGACTGTAATCGACAGCCGTCGCTGCTGTCGGCTTCACATCAAGCGTTCCAGGTGACTCCTACCTTGCCGCAAAGTGACAAGTAAAAGTGACATTGTCTTTACATGGTGAAGAATATTATAAAAACTCTCAAACATTTCATGCATTCAATATTTTTCAAACCTGAGTGTAGTGCGCCTATTAGAAGCTAAAAATAACAATGAAAAGCTAAGCCAAAGCTCAGATCAGTGTTTTCATTTTGTATCGTAAAAGGTATAATTTGCTTGTTGGCCAGATAAGCTTTGGCGCTGCGCTACTATATTGGTGGCAGGGCAGCAGTTCTAAAAATAGATGATCGACCGTAGCCTAATCCTCTCATCAATTCCGGTCTGCAGCCGGAACCTTTTGATGGATCTGGTTCCCTCCGGTACTGGGTGTGCGTAGAATGATCATTTGGAATAGTGTCGCCGATTGAACAATTGGAACGTTGGGGAAACTAAAGACAGAGTTTTCATTTCCTTAAAAACCTATGCAAGAATTTACAGACGTCCTGGTGAATCCATAAAACAATTTAAGTGCATAACCCACTCCCTGGTGAATGAGGGCTACCATACGGCAAACCTCGAGGAGCGTGACTTTCTGACTAGGACATTCATTCTCAGCCTTGATGGTGCTCTATGGCGCAATGACTGAGAAGCAGACTGTTGGCTTTATCCACTGCTTTACTGTACGCGCAAAAAATGTAAGCCGTCAACTTGGAAAAATGGGGAGTCAAGCAAATCGAAAAAGCTTGTTTACGCTGCTAAACAAAATTCTTCAAATCTGCCCATTTTATCTGGCAGCTCAATGGAAGACATCTCAGCAATTACAACTTCCCATGGGTACAACTCTCCAGAAACAGCAAGGCTATAAGAACCTGTAAATTCTGATAGTAAGGCATTGAAATACGTAGAGCAAATTGATAAAAGATTGCATACTTTGTAACTGGAGAGGAAAATCGACCGAAGCTAAGTCTAACAGCAACCGACCTAGGATGCCAAAAGAAAAACTTAACCGCTTTTTAGCTATTCAAGGCTAGCAAAAATCCAAAACTAATAAAGAGGTATGCTATCGGTGTGGTGGTCAGGTGCGCATTAGTCGTCAATGTCCTTCATCTCTACCAGAATCGGAAAATGAGTAGCCCCAGGCGTTAAAGGTCGATCAAACAGGGAAAAGACCTATACTACTGGTACCACGTTGACTACAGATAAGAAGAGATCTTGCCCTTTAGCCTCGGTTGAGCTAAACGGCGAGAAAGTGGATGCTTTGATCGATAGTGAACAGCTAAAATGTATTATTTCAAAGTATATGTTTGAAGATCTGGGGATCAAAGACCAGTAGCAAAGTACTGACTTAAGTACTGACAGTTGCAAGCAAAGCAAAGTTATCTGTGATCGCTACGGTAATTCTGCTTGTGTCTGTGTAGGTTACACAGTCACCTCATCGGTTTTATGTGAGTGAGAGTCTAGGTTACAGCTGCATTGTGGGTGCTGACTTTTTGGTGAAACGCTTGTTTTTGTGGGTGTTTTTGGACACGATTGTGATGGTGTGGTCTTGCAGGACGCAACTAGTGTGGGGACGAACCGCTGGAAGGAAAGATGGCGCAACGGGTCTGCTTCTAATAAGTACAATAGCAAAACCAGGGCATCGTTGGTTTCAAGTGCCGTTGTGTCCCCACGACAAGGAATCAGAATCCGCTGGACATCTCCTATGGTGCTGGTACCGAAGAAAGACTGAAATACAAGGATCTGTGAACCGCTGTCTGAACGAAATTACAGAGAAAACAGCTTCTAGCTGCTGAATGTCCAGGACAACCTTGACACCCTGGGAGGGGCCAACTACTTTACAATATTGGACCTAATTTGTAGATGATTGTGCAGATTGAAATGGTAGTAGAAGTAAAGTGAAGACGGCCTTTACCCACTCTATTTAGACTGCATGAGTTTCAAGTGATGTCATTTGAACTGACAAATGCGACTGCGACTTTCCAGAACAGAGAGATATGGAAAAGTTCTCTGCGGTCTTCACTGGCACGATTGTCTGGTTTTCATTAGCAACATCATCATCTTCGGAAGAACTCTCCAGGAACATAGGGGCAGTCTTCGGAAAGTTTTTGAGCGAATTAGATCAGCAGGATACAAACTGAAACCACCGAAATACTCCTATTGGTGCTCCTCAGTGAAATACTTGGGATTATTAGTAAACGCCCAAGGGGTTCAGGCGGATCTTTCCAAAATTTCTTAGGTTTAACACTGGAAAGTTTCAGTTTCAGAACTCCTGTCATTTTTGGGTTTTGTTCATCATCATCTATCATCGGAAATTTGTCAAAGGATATTACTGGCTGGTCCTCTCTACAAGTTGATCAAGTCCCGTTCCAGCTGGCTGAGGGAGGAGTGTGGCCAGTTTTCAAGAACTCAAACCTAAGCTCACATCAACTCCATGGTTGCGTTTTCGAAGATTTGATGGTTTCACATTTGTTCGGGATCTGCATCTGCAACAGCCATTCAATCAGTTCTGCCAGCAAAGACATCATCCATGAGTAAGTGACAATAGTGTATAACATGAAGAGAACTGCTGGCTATTCTCACCTTCATCGTTTCGTCCGTATCTTCTTGGAAATTGGTTCACTGTGCAAACCTACCTATAGTAGCGGCTACTGATCTCCATATATCTGTTCATATCTCAGTTCCACACTCCAATTTTGTAAGGGTTGAATCATACAGATACTGCACTACCACGTGGCTGGGAAATTGCAAAGAAGCTGACGGTCAGGGTCGGGTCGCAGGCTGGAACAACTAGCTGAGTTCGACTTGAAATAAAACCTCGCCGAAGAATCTCACTTCCTGATGCTGACGCCCTTTCACGTCTGCCTCCATGCTCATGCAAATGGTGCACAGTAATTGATAACATGGACATAGGACAAGACAAATCTTGCAGAAGTAGTAACGGCTGTACCTACAAGGAAGTTTTTTGATAGCCAGAAGGAAGGAAGATCAAGACATTGCGACACTCTACAAACTTTTAAGAAGACAACTTTTTCGGTTTTTCGTCAGTGGAAGAAAAGAACTTGGCCAGTCCGCAATTGCGTCTGATCTACGATAAATTTGACGAATTCTGCATTTGCAATTCTCAGCTATATCGCAGATTTGATGAAGCTTACTGTGATAGCAGATATCAACTGCTCCTGCCATCTAGCGTGGTAGCAGAAGTGCTTGAAAGAGTTAAAAGCAGGCAGAGTTAAATTTAACTCTGTGAATTCATGAAAAAAGTTAAAAGAGTTAATTTCAACTCTACTCTACTCTACTCTACCCATTCGCGAAAAGGTCCCAAGTACGTGTGAAATACCATGACACTAAAGTAACTAACTGTTTTGCAACCTGTAACGTTCAAGAATCAGCAATCAGCGTTCAAAGCAATCAGCAAGAACCATTTAGACAAAGATATTCTCAAAGAAATCGACATGCCCCTATATGTATATTGCCGGAACTGGCAAATTCAATAGGAGGGCCTATTTTTATAAGAGTGAGGCGAGTAGTGCGCCTATAGAAGCTAAAGGTAACAATGAATAGCAAAAACTAAGATCAGATCACTGTCTACGTTTTGTATCGGAATTAAAGTAGTTTGTTAATAATTAATTAAAGTGATTAAAGTAGTATAGCTTGCTTGTTGGCCTGATAAGCTGTGCTCCTACACTGAGTTCTTAGACATTTCAAGACGTTTCAAGTCTCCATGACCATGATCATTTTTCAAAGTCCAGTGCTTGTTTCACATTCATAATGCACTGTCTCCGCATGGAAGATTAATTACAATTAGCTTTGAGCTGACATTTCGTTGTATTGGGCAGGTCAAAGCTGCGTTTTTAGTTGCGATCAGTGGTGTTCTTGCGCAGAACATTTTATTTTCTTCTTATATATATAAATATAAATATAAAATTCTTCATAGCTAATTGCTGTCTTTAATATTCTCTAGCAGCTAAAATCAGCAAGAAGCAAATAAGAAACTACGAATCTTGAGCAAACTCCGTCATGTTTCTTAAACTAAACTCGGCGGAATTGGTGAAAAGTACAAAGGTAGGTCAAGTCGTCTACTGGGTTCCTGTTGTTCACTGTTCACTGTTGGTTCTACAAATTTATCAAATATTCAATTCGTCTCGTCGAAGCATTCGAGTGTGCATAGCGTAAAACGTTTTTAAATTAATTAGCGTAAAACGTTTTTAAATTTATTAGCGTACAACGTAAAGCGGTTTGTGCCAATTTCAACAACCCACGCGGTTGTGTATATATCCGAATTAATCGTCTTCGAACAAGAAATCCATTCCAATCAGGAATGATAATTTTGCCTAAAGAACTGAAACAGAACGATAAATCAAAGCTAATGATAACTCGATGAGATTCTTGAATCCAGGTATTAATTGTAATTACAAATAACAGAATCTTTACCAAATCGTTTCTGTCCGATCCCACCAACGCAAAAAGTATCCGGGCTAAAAGTACTAATGGAATTTGTAGTACTCTTGACAAATGAGACCTGTCCAATTTCTAGGCTCCGCATTTAGGGATCTTTCTCTCTTAAACATTTAACAGATTTTCTTAGAAAGTCTATCTGATGGTGTCTGTTCCCCTTCTCGCAATGTTCTCTTCATAAAATCATTATGGACATTTTACCATCAAGAAGAGGGTATCACATTCTCAGCGTAGCTGCCTTGATAGAAATGGAGTTAGCCTGTTTCAGTATTTTTAGATAGTTTCAATTCGTTTCTTTTCAGCTTTTTTTATCTGCATTTTCAGGGCTAGTCTAAAAACCTTGTTTTGAAAACGTTGTTTTGGCAATAAAAATCAGCACACCTATTGAAGCAGCTCACTCAAGCAGTTTACTTTGCTGGAATCTGCTATCTATTGATTGCATCGTGTTCTGCTAGCCGTGCTAATCGTCTTCGTTGCGCTAATTTGTTGGTAAATTTAGTAGCTTGAGTAACGATACAGTGCATGTCTTAAAGGCTTATGGACTCTTCGAGCTCGATATAAGTGCGTAAGTTCGACTGACGGAGTCAGCGGATGCCAACAAAGGAAGTAAATAACTTTAAAAGGTTTGAATGGTTTAATGGTTTTACGGAACATATATACGTAAATACTAGGTTGTGGTGCCTTCCTAACACAAATAATTTTTGTCCATGAGCTAGCTATTCGTCACTGACAAATAAACCAAGAACAACTTGCGTGATATGAGGTTACTAATTTTTCGTTACGCCCTCCATTTCTATTCCTGGAAAGTCCAATAATACCTGGACTATTGGGCGGGGATCTACTGGTCTATGACAAAGCGCTTCATTATATTGTATTTTGTTGTGGAATACGTCAAACATACAAATTTGGTTAATTTGTTGCTTACTGAGCCAGCAACAATTAAACTAATTGAAAGTGGTTCTTAGCTCCTTGAATTAGTTAGGCTTATATTTTTATGATTTACGCGTCTGTAGACAGAGTGTAGGCAAATTGTCCAGTATTATGATTTTTCCTTAATTTTTCATAAGTTCCTTGTTGACTTTCCACATCAGGAGTCTAAGTAACTATTTCTATCATAGGTACAAAACGCTTCAGGAAGTAATAGATTAACTTGATACAGTGCATTAGATAAAGAGCTGATGATGTACTGAAGCGTCTTGTTATTCACCGTTTTTTTAACGATCGGCTTTGTAAGCTGAAGCTAATATCACAGACAAACCTAGGACACTCTGGTTATCTTCAATAATTATATGTATCAAAGTTAGAAAGGGAGATATCCGTTATGTCTTCTCTACATTTCCGTAAATCTGTCCGGATTTGATCCGATTCCGCTCGCTAATCAGATCCGGTAAAACAGGTCCAGTTTGTTCAAACAAATTAAAACTGAACTCGATATATTAGCGTGTTCCAAAAAATTGTTCCTCTGCCTATTTGTCTTAGAAGCTTCTTGCTTTTCGTTCTAAAGTTTTTCTTTCTTCTGTGTCAACTGAGACTCAGAGGGGCAATTTGTATCAATATACCAAAATGCCACTGTGTAGGTATAATCCTGAGCTCTCGTACGACTGAGATCAAGGAATCTAGGAATTGACATTTGCTACCAGTATTGGAACTGGGAAAATCAAGGTGACAAAATTCCGATAATGTCATAACCAGACTAATACAATAATTGCATCTTAAAAATAGCACCTGCATCGTAATTCAAGACCTGATTGAGTCAATGAGTCAATTTGCTCATTAAAACTAAACTAATATCGCCTGCTCGCAGCAACATTATGAGTCAATTCTGCTCTGTCTCTGTTTCCGCATTGAACTCCTGTATCTACGCAAACGGCAAGCTATTTTTCATAGGATAATGAGATAATGCAACTGAGCATTTTACTTAATTTCCGCGAAGCTGTAGAGTGCAAAAAAATTACCAAAATTGTACTTGCAGACACCACACGCCATATGATCTAAATTGCTTTTTGTTCATGCGACAGCATCTTCGATCATAAAACGAAAGGATTGTTTTAATTCTAGAGAAAACAGCATGGTTAGTATAATTTAAATAGTCAGTCAGTGCCAGATGCGGAAGTTCTCAAATCTTTAACGTCATCAAGGCAAGGATTTGCTTGTCGTAGCTGTTTCTACTAAAGTCTGTTTTTGATTTCCTTTTAATCTCTCAGCCATAGTTTAAGTCATTCCTTAATAGGTCCTTTGTACTGAGTTAACGCGGAAATGTTTTCCCACAAAAACCTCTGCCTCATAACATAGTAGCTGGCATAGGAATCAAGCAGAGTTGCTTTCAACAGATTTTTCGCTTGATAAATCTGCTAGTCGGCTTAAAATAGGATTTTAGATGAGGTTGCTTTTTAGCAGATTAAATGAGCATTCATAACATGACCGTCGTATTTTTCCGATAAAATCTGTTAGTTTTGTGATGAACATTTTGAAGATTGCATAATTCATATCTTAATGACCAGTCATGGTTTCGATTACTGAATATTAATTTATGCATATATTAGGTAAGCTCTGCATGTATTAGATAGCAGATATTTAGCCTTCCAAAACGCAGCATAATATGAATTTTTATGTATGTGTCTTAATTTTTGTTCTGCTAGAGCGGAATGTATTCCCCGGTATGCCAATGCACCTGTAAAGAAATGGCGTAGTTGCAACGTATATAGTTACTACGACCTGTAACTACAACTTAAAGGGGGGGGGGCTACTTGGGGTCCAAAATTCTACCTTCACCGATTTCCCTCAAATTGTGCCCGTTGATACTCCCTAGGGCCCTACACAAACACAATCCATTGAAATTTGGGAGCATTTCGTCCCGGAATAAAAAAGTTGCTGCCTTTCAAAATTTCCAATTCCTATTGAAAATGGCCTAAAATCGGAACTTTAGATTTTTCGCTTCTGACAACGATAACTTACTCAACTCAAAACCGTTTGAAACGTTCTATAGCTTATTTTGGAGCTAAATACAATATCTAAAACTTGTCGAAGAGCTTAGTTTCTAACTTTTGCAGTGATAATTTCCGTGAGACAACCCCAAAAATAAGTCAAAATTGACATTTTTCGAAAATTTTCGAACTTTACAAATATGCATCAATCGATAGCTTTTTCAATTTTTCAAAACTTTTCTTCTTGGCACATACGTCCATTTTGCAGCCATTTAAAGTTATTGGTCAGAAACCGTATGTTCGTGAATTTTCAATTTCTGTGTTTGTGGGGTTGTTTCACAAAAAAGATTGCTACGAAAATTAAAGAGCTATAGAACGTTTCAAACGGTTTTGAGTTGAGTAAGTTATTGTTGTCAGAAGCGAAAAATCTAAAGTTCCGATTTTAGGCGATTTTTTATAGGAATTGGAAATTTTAAAGGGCGGTTGTAACCTTTTTCTTCCTTGACAAAATCATCCCAAATTTCAATGGATTGTATACGGACCTAGGGAGTATCAATGGGCACAATTTGAGCGAAATGGGTGAGGGTCGAATTTTCTACCCAAAGTAGCGAACCCCCAAAAAACTTTGTATATAGCATAAAAACAGATCTAGCTTATTTCTAATATTTCTTCAAGCTTCTTAAGTTCATACACTGCACTTCTTCCCCTTTAAAATGTTACTCTAAACGGAAGATGCCGTTGTCGGACCCGGGAATAAAAGTTAACGGACGTCGGCGGTTCCGAACGGGATAACGGCGGGTTTCCAGAGCGGTTTCATTCTGGTCTAGCTAAGGCTGAGGAGCGACATTGAAGGAGCTCATATCCCAACGAAAAACGAGAAGGATAGGAGATGGCTTTGGAACGCTTTGTATGTTTGACTCCGTCTTAGTAATTCTCAAGCGAAGCAGATCTATAATGATGTCTACTTTCCTTTTCCAACTTCCACCTTGCATTGAAGATTTTCCAACTGTTCTTTAACTTTTCCTTCCGCCATTTTTGCAAATTAGCACGGTGAGAACGAATGCATACTGTAATTCCACTTTGTAACTTATGCGACTTGTCATAGGTAGTGGTAGGTACGAAGCTAACGAAGCGTCTTTTGGACGTCTGTCATTTGGTTTGACCGCATTCACTATGGGAGTAGACTATTGACGTGTACGAACTTTCTGGATTTGACCACCTTTTCCCATTCAGGCCAAGGCTTGTTGTCTCACATATGATTCCTGCATAGACTCAGAATCATAGGTATCAATCCTGCCTAACATTCTTTCACCAATGGCAAATGTTAGACTCATCATCAGAAAAAGTCTGGTCGCCAGTGCAACGTAGTTATTACGACTTGGAACTACAACTTATAGGTAGGTACTTGGTATATAGCATAGGAACAGATCTAGCTTATTATTAACATTTCTTTAAGCTTCTTAAGTTCATACACTGCGCTGCAAGGAAAGGGCGTAGTCTTACAAATAAAGCCTGATTTGGTGGATTGGCACTGGTCAGCGCGCACATCCTACACTAGACTTAGATTCTAGTTACTGACACAATGGTATCTTAATGCCAATCCTAATAGCTGACCGGCACGAGTCTTAGCATGAGCTCATTCGTGAATTCATTCTTTGATAGCAACGTCCCAATTTTATTGATGCTGATTCTTCTACTATAACATGCAACGGGTCAGTTTCTTTCTCTAGAATATGCAAATTGGACCTCTCTGCTATGGGTTTACACAATTACACACTCTCGAGGGTTCTGGCAGTATATATATCGAGTCAACTGGCCAAAAACTATTCCATAACCATTTTACCTTATTCGTGTTAAAGAAGTAAGTCTGGGGAAAAAGGTCCATCAGGTGGTACTTTGACGACGGAAAATATATCATAACACTGACTATCCGTTGGATAAAGTCTATAACTCACCACAGATCTTTACCGTTAATATTAATGCTATGGAGTTCCCCCCTTGATTTATGGCTGGGAATATGAGCACAGCATTCAAGATAAGTATATGGTATCGTTTCAGTAACCAAAGTAAGAGGTTCTCTTTTCGATAGTTTAACTTTTTCCTTTTTTATGTGTCAGTTCCAGCTGTCAAAACTGCAGTCATTTTTGAGGCCTTCATGAACATAGTTTCTGTTCAAATGGATTAAATCTTGTCACTATTCACCAGAGCTTGGCTTTGATTTGCTACAGCCAAGATTCTGAGTTGGCTTTGCACGTTCCACCATGTTAGCTTACTTTACTACACTAATTTGGACGGAATTTATTCGGTTCGGAAAAAAACCGAAAAAATGGTTTATCCGGTCTGGTGCTCGGAATCGCGGATAAGAACGGTCGTTTTTGGAACAAAGAATGTTTGAAAGGCTACGTTCATCTTTCCGGTGCCATAGCAATCGAATGTCAAGTCCATTTCCGGTTGTGACCTTAGAAATTTGAGATTTTATGGGCTATTTCGCAGTAACTGCTCGGTCCCGAAGTCAAATTATTTCATTCAAACGTTATTTGGTCTATCTCTAACAAGTCTCAATATCATTTTATCATTTTAGTTTGTTTTGTCTAATCGTTAAACCGGACATAAGATTTGATTCTATCCGCTTATTTGTTGTATCCTCTTAGTAGAATACAACTTATTTTTGAACCATTCTTGAAGCGCTGCCTATCACAAATTACGTCAGATATGGTCAGGGACAACCCAAATAACATTTAGTGAAATTATTTGACTTTCGGACAACCGGATAATAGCCGAGAAATTTCAGACTTCAAAGCTCAGAACCGGAAATGGGATACCCAAAAAATGGTTAGCTTTGTAACCACTAAAATGAAAGTAGCCTCCCAAATATTCTTTGTGCCGAAACGAACATTTTTTATCCGCCATCAATGCCGGAAAAACCATTTTCCGGCTATTCTTCGAACCGATTACGGCCATAGATCACTCAATTTCGGTTCAAATCGGACAAAATTTATCATACAAGCTAATTTCAAATCGTGAAATACAATATACGACCAAATCCAACTTGATGCACGGATTTTATCAAACCAGACACCCGGTAACCGGACATGGACATAAAAATGTTGGGCCAGGAACCAACATACTTTAGTTTGAGCTTTTAGCATCAAGCGTTTGTATCGATTTAGTATTCGGTTAGACCGAGTATAATTGTTTTAGCGGATACTCCTGAGGATTCTAGAAATATATACTTTATATTCTATAGTTCTTGAGTTCTGGGTTCTGGAGGTTTTGTTAATATATTCATAGAATGAGTTCTGATTAAGATTGCTTAAGGTGGTGATTCCTTTTGGGCACATATTGTTGGTTGACGGCTCAAACCAAGATGAAATTTGATGAAACTTTCCAAAATAAGTTCTTTTAGCATTCTAACACCCTCCGCGCAATCCCGCTTTAAAACTTCGAAGTCTCCGTTCAGGGTGGTTTTTGTCAATTTTTGACAGTTAGGCAGTTGCTACACAGCTATGACTATACTCATTCGAAAGATCTTGTTGAGCTCTACATTTTTGCTTTTTAAAGTACTTTTCTAGCTTTTCGCTATCGTGAGATATAGTCGATTTTCCTATTTTGGCGTTGAAAACTTGTCATTTTTGCCGAAATCAAATAATCCGCCATTTCTTGAGCTACTTTAGCCGTAAAATTAAACTATGGGTGCCAATTTGAAGGTCTCGTCGAGACCGATTATCCATGACATTATAATCTCCTATCTGCTACCCCGCACACTGCTATCATAGAAATTGTAGTTTTTGCAAAAACATGACCAAATTTTTTCCAGCGATTGTGGAGCATTTACTATGCAAGCTAGATGGTTGCCACTTACTGGACGAGATTTACACTAAAATACCCAGGGACCCTTTTTTAGTTGTCCCGATTGCTGCTTTCTAGCTAAAGTGGTCGCTTGCCAAAGTTGGGAAAAGTAGGCAAAATCCAGGTTGCGCATACATTTTAGCTAATTTCTTTATAACGAAGAGCGGTTTCATAATAATTAAAAAAGGGTCCCCAGCTATTTGATAGTGGAATCTAATGATGTGGTCGATGCCTCACGAAAAAATTTGCTTTAGTCTGCAAAAAATCTGGAAAATTAAATTACTTCGAAAATACAGTAAATTAATTTTCGAGAACTAAAGTTAGTTTCGCTGTATACACTAGAAAGAGCAAATGTTAAGCTGCATTTTGATATAAAAATGGCTTCTTAACTCCAAGTAATGGTTGAGTACTAATGGTTCAAAGTTGATGTCTCCAAAAGGAATCACCACCTTAAAACACTGGAAATACTTAAGTCTAACGTTTAACCTGCCACTGCAAGTAGTTTGAACAACTCGTTTCAGGCTTAGTTTGATTATAGCTTAGTCGCATAACCTATAAACAATATTGGCCGTGGCCAAGAAAGCTGAGTGCAGTGCTAAACTGCACTAGCGGAATGGATATGAAGGATTCAAGCGTAAGAATTTACTTGTTAGAAAGGGCGGTTTTTTATGATGGATTGAATAAAGTGTATAAATGTGTGAGTGTGAGTGAGAATTTTAGTTACAGCATAGACAAAGTGCCTAGTCAAACAGTAGATCTGTAACACCCACCTCTGGCTTATATATGTGTGTATCCATCCCTTGCTGCATAAATAAATTGAGGTAAATTCAATTCATCCTTTTTCTCCACTTAGCCGACGTGATGAAAAGCTGTGTGTTCAGATTTCATTTATGAATTTTTCCATGCTATATACCTTAAGTTTGAGTACACTGAAGAGTTTTAGCATAGAATAAGTATTGCTGTGCTCTAACTGTTCATAGTTACTGACACGTCTTTGATGGAATGCTGAATTATTTTGCGGCAACCTGGCGATGAAAATTCGTCGCCGAACTGAATCTGTAAAAGGCTATCACGCGTGGTGCGAGCCTCATTCCACTGCATATCGTAGTGTAGTAACCTATTACGCAATTCCTAAAATTCAAATGCAAGCAGCTAGGAGTAACCATTTCCTTTTTTTCCGATTTTATAGTTTTTACAGCAGGAAACATGGGCCGGAGGCGAAATTTCGAGGAGAGGGTTAACTAAATGAAAGAACAAACGAAACTAAGATTGTCACTACAGCACCTCCGACCCGAAAAATTCGGGCCCGAGGTGGGGATCGAACCCACAACCTTCGGTTAACTAGACCGACGCTCTACCGATTGAGCCACCCGGGCACAATCGAACCAAGCTTAAGTTGGAATTCGTTCCCAAACTGTAGTGACATTTTAGAAGACGCTTTCGCGCCAGCCCACACAGTCTGATGGGAGCAAACCTCGACCGTTTCAAACCATAATGGGCAAGACAAATGAAAGAACAAACGAAACTAAGATTGTCACTACAGCACCTCCGACCCGAAAAATTCGGGCCCGAGGTGGGGATCGAACCCACAACCTTCGGTTAACTAGACCGACGCTCTACCGATTGAGCCACCCGGGCACAATCGAACCAAGCTTAAGTTGGAATTCGTTCCCAAACTGTAGTGACATTTTAGAAGACGCTTTCGCGCCAGCCCACACAGTCTGATGGGAGCAAACCTCGACCGTTTCAAACCATAATGGGCAAGACAAATGAAAGAACCAACGAAACTAAGATTGTCACTACAGCACCTCCGACCCGAAAAATTCGGGCCCGAGGTGGGGATCGAACCCACAACCTTCGGTTAACTAGACCGACGCTCTACCGATTGAGCCACCCGTGTAATGAAAGGAGTTTCACAAAGGTTAAAAAGTGAATTTCAAGATCTAAATGGTGAATAAAAAATCATATGAAGAAGTGAATCCATCAGTATACAGGAGATGATGGGTACCGGCTTAATAATGATGGATCTGATTGGAATTAATGATTAAATTGTTGAATGTATTTTGTTATGTCTTATTCCAAATTGCCAGAGTTGCCAAGTTCAAATTACTATTACTCAATTAGGGACTAAGATTTTAGATTCAAGTATTAATTAATTGACAATAAAAAGAAATCAAACACGCGGTAAACATGAACTGATCAAGAGATTAGTATTAACCAATGATGGAAGCTTAAACAATTATTAATCGTACTAACCCCCGTTACTAACACTGATTCACGAATTCCAGTCGAAAGAGTAGTTACTCTTATTAAGTCCGAGATAGGACTTTCAATTCCCCTATTTCCCGGTCGGAAATGCCTAATAAACAGCTGTAAGGATGCTCTCCAATTTTTATTAGAGAAATAAAGGATCTTTTATGTCCTCAAAGTTTGGAATTTAAGTACCAATAAAGAGTGTAGTACTGAAAGTCATTAAAAATAGCCAAATTGTTGGAAGATGGTTCAAATTCAAGTAATAATTAGTTAAGTAGCCGTTAGTATGATGTAATATAGGTTAATTAGTGTTAATTTAGTAGTTATTGGTTAATTTGGTTAATTTTAGGTGAAAATATAACTTAGGCTCATCTGAAAGGCGAGTTTCTCCCGATTCCAAAAATCTAATTCCCACTTTCTAACTCTCAAAATTAAGCAAGTTATAAACTAAAATGTCTTAGTGAAATTACTTCTTCTTTCGTAATCTCACTTCTTCAAAAGGAGTGTCTTAAAGTTGGCCTCCTTAAAAACCTTTGTGTTAAGTGCTTAATTGGATCCTAATTGGCCCTTAATTGCTACATAGGTAACAGGTGTCCTAACACCCTCATTCATGTCTCATACTACTCAGTGTCCTCAAGTGTCCTTTAGGCTGGCCAAAGGCCAGCATAGAAACTCGCCTTTCCGCAAAGTTAGTATATACTTTTACGTAGATATATTAGTTTGGAGGGGGCTTACCTTCCTCCCAAATTGTTTAATTTTAATGAAAGTAGCTAGTTATATTAAAAAAAGTACGTAGATTACGAAAATGTAATTTTCATTTCACAGAAAATTACGTATTAATTTTTGTGCATATTTCTTGTTACAATTGCTCCCCTAGCCTCAGTCATGTGAGGACATAGAAAGTCCAGCAATGAGGAGCAATTGTCGCTAAGGCCAGCAAACAGCGTCCCTTGTTTACTGGCAAAAGTTGGCTTCAAAATTCAGAGTAGGGGTCCAGTAAACAAGGACCTGTTAAAATAATGAAAATATAAAACAGACATTCAAATTGGGTAAAACATCCCGACTTAATATTAATTTTTCCAAACATAGTATAAAATATGATGAATTTTAAGCCCAATTTTGAGAAAATTGGGCAAGGTTGAAATTTTAAGCTGAATCTGGCCCCTTTGGTTACGTTTACGTGTTAACCAAAATTTCACAAAATTTCGCCAGATTTCAGCACCCAAAATTTATCAAAAAAGGGTCAGTTGTAGGGGTAATAATTTTAAAATCCCATTAATTTCAGGCTCAGCGGACTGGCCCGCTGGCAAGCCCCTAGTCTGCCAATGCTGAAGATGGCGAGCCTCTAGAAAGTTCTAGAACTTTCTAGAAGCTTTGCTCTAAAAACAAAGAAGAAACCGCACTAATGACCTGTCACCGAGCTGTCAGAAAGCTGTCAGCTCGGTCCGAAACTTTTCCGAATGGTCAGTGTTCGCTTGAGCAGCAACCTCAGGAGGTTGCTTTTCCCCCCTCCGCTTGGTGTGTCTCCGCTGTGTGCCAGAGTTTTGGCACGGAGAACAAACACACCCTCCCAGGTTAGGAAAAAAGATTAGGGACTTTTCTAGCCTTCAGGCTAGAAAAGAAGACTGAGTTACACAGCGAACACACACAAACTGAGGGCCAAATGGGTTTTCTATGCCCGGCCAAAATTTGAAACGAGAAAAAATCTAGGGTTTTTAAGGCCGCCTTTTTGGCCATATTTTTTAATTATTGTGAGGCCTTTGGGCCAGATTTTTATATGTGTAATTCTAGGCCTTTCGGCCAATGTTTTTTATACTGTATGGGCCTTCGGGCCAAACTTTTATATGCCTTTTTGAGCCTACGGGCAGAACTTTTTTCTTTTTCATGCGCGGCCTTCTGTCCAATTTTTAGTTGTCTAGCATGAGTGGGCCCAAGGCCAATTTTAGTTTATTCTCATACTTTTATTTTATGATTTCTTGTTGCGGGGCAGCTCATGTAAACTCCTCTTGTTCGATGGAGGTCTTGAGTTTTGTCCCTTATTTATCATTTCATCTTTTTACTTTTATGATTTCCTTTTTAAAGGCAGCTCATGTAAACTCCTCCTGTGCGATGGAGGTCTTGAGATTTGCCAAACCACTCTTATTTTTATGTTATCTTTTCATTTAAAACTTCCGGTCAAGCCACGACTTTTGAATTGTAGTTTATTTTTACTAGGGCCCTTAGAGGCCAGGAAAGAGTGATATATTCTGCAGTCTCTGGGAAAAATGAGTGGGACCCCCACCTTTTGGGAATGAGTTAGTGGGTCTCTAAAAGCACGACCCTTAAAAAGAATATGAGCTAGTTTTAAGGTTTGTTCCCCACAGCCGGCAACTAGGAGTTGCCGGCCATATTGTTAATCCAGGCGCAGTCAATCCGGAAATTTCATTGTTCTGTATTATGTCGTTTATTTCAGCTTTAGGTCGGTTCCAAAACCATAGGTCCTTAAAAGCCTAGGATGTTTAACTCAAATCCTAAAAATTATGAGTTGTTTCATTTTAAATTAACTATTGAGAAGTTTAAAAGGGAATGACCGGCTTCCCTGTCCAGTTGTTTATGTGTTAATATTAATGTGTTGTAGTAGTTTTTGTAGTAATGATTGCTTGGCAATCATTACTCACATGGCTTTCATAAAACTCTCAAACATCTCTCTCAAAATACCACAAACTTCTCAAATTTCTGCGCTAAAAGACGAGTTTTAAAACATTAAAACTCGCACCAAAGTTTTCACATAAAGTTTCTCATAACCTGATAATTAATATTGTTAGGATGTGTTTAAAAATAGTAGCTAAGAAATTAATAACATTGGTTGTAGCTAGTATTAGGAAGTGTAGTATTTGCAGTCGTAATTAGGTGGGTAACTAGAAACAGTTAGGCAACTACTAGCTAAGAAACTGTATGATTGCATGTGTATGAGTGTATGAATGATTTTTTGTGTGAATTTATGTGTTTGCATGCGTGTTGTGACTCGCGGGAACTCCTTCTGTTTGACGAAGGTTGCGAGCACCGTCGAGTGAACGAAAACTCAGATATTAAGCAGGATAAAGGTATGTTTGTGGTTCATGTGAACGAATGTATCTAGAGTTTGATATGAGTGTATTCTAGTCTAAATGATGTACAAGTGTAGTGTGAATGTTTATTAATCATTAGTCCAAATGTTTGTGTAATTGCTGTTAGAGATTGTTTAGCTCGGAAATAAGTTTACGTAGTTAAGTATTGAACTGTGTACGGTGTACGTGGATGTTACAGTTTGTATGATACGATCGATCTGGAGTACGATTGTCTAAATGTATAGTGACTGCCTGTATGCGTGGGTTGTGCGAAGCACCGAAATTACCCCAAAACTTAGGTAGTATGCAGGTAAATAAGGTAACCAAGTTTTGTATGCATGTCCGAAAGTTGTGAGTGCGGAATTACGTAAGTAATTTAGGTTTTAGGTTACAATAGGAAATATGCAAATGAGGTATGAGCACGAGAATCTAAGGTCACCAGGACCTCGTATTAGGCTCGCGGCAGTCCATATTGGGAGATCCTCGATTCGTCCGCGTAAGTTACTCTGTATCAAGAGTGCGGACGAATCGCATAAAAAGGGATTATACAAATTGCTGATTTTGTGTTAGTAAATGCGGTTCGTGTCAAAATAATTTCTGTACTCAGAAGTACTATGTTCTTCGGTTATGCACACTGTCAATTTATTTCCAAATGAAGCAAATGTATTTATAGCCAATACCAACTAGCTAGGTCAAATCCTGTTAGTAATTAGCTCCTAATAATGACTACAGTTGCAAATCTGCCATGCGCAATAGGTGTAGCAGCATTACGTAAGGATAGCATTAATAGTAACTCTCTAATTAAGGTATTGTTGGTTTATTTCCAAAATAAGTAAAGGTCATTATTGCCATTTCTAGTTTAGTCAATTAAGTTCAGTTTGTGTTTAGCCTGTGATAATGACTACAATCACGAGTAGGTGCTGTTTCACATTTGCACCATATCTAAAGCCAGGAGTAACAAACCCAGGTTACCCAATAGCTAGTACGGTTGGAAAATCAACCGTACCAATGTTCACGTTTAGTATTAATCCAGGTTTCGTCAACTACTCCCAAATGGCAATAATTGACATCGAAAATCAATAATCTCGTATGGTGTTGCTTAATAATTAATGGTATACCTGAAATAGAGAAATAATAAATAAGTACGTAAGAAATATGGATAGGGTAAAATGAACCATCTTCTAATCAAACCAACCTTTTTTATCTTTTACTATTCTAGTTTCAAATCATGGAATACTTCAATTACAGGGAGTTGTTACTGCCCTGAACTCTGGGGCCAGAACAAGGGCCCCAAATGTTTTGATACTGTTATGAAATTATATGATTGTTTTATGCAAGTATAAGAATAACCACAAATTACCTAGTTAGTGTCAAACCATTACAAATTATGGATCTACTTTAATCTTGGTGTTCCAACCTGGAATAGTACAAAAACGGAAGGTATGAAGTAAAATTACATCTTTATCGCAATTTCCTGCATGGGATTGCAGGAAATTGCTCAAAAACAGCATTTTTATTAAAATATCTCCAGAATCTTGATTAAGTGTTAGAATTTTACCAATTCTGTATCAAAATGTCAGGAATTTCGATTATTGTGACTAGCTTGAGTTTCCCAAGTTCAGTTTTAATCTCAGAAAGCCAGTAAGTGAGTAATGGTTGCTGGGTTCGAATCCCGCACCATAATTGTGTAACTAATGGGTTTTAACCCATTTGATTCAGGTGCGGAAGTCCAGACCAGTCTCCTGCCTGAATCTAGTTCAGCTCAGCTCGTCAGTAATTTGGATCTCTCAGTGATTATTTATTGGTCAGATTGCTCGTAGTCAGTCCAGCGAAGGACACAGATATTGGATAATTGATTGGCTCAGAATCAGCTTCATAAGGTACTTTGAGAACCGGTTCGGACTACTATTGCGGAACGGTTAAGGCGGAGACGAGTACAAGTGCAGCACCAGAATCTAGCGTGGGACCTAAAACCTAAACAGGAGAACCTAATCCTTATTTTAATCTACCAACTTAAAAAGATGATTTCTGCTTTCGCTCTTCTTGCTCTGCTTGGGTGGGAATTCCCCTTTGATCTGTGCTAAAGAGTCAAACAACTCAGGAAGATCTAAAGGAAGATAATTTAATAAATTAAATTAATTAATTGTTGAAGTTGTTTATATAACCGTACCAGGCATTCCCCCAACCAGACCGTCCCCTGTGTTAGACCCCTCAGGTTTTCCGAATAGCATCCGGGAACAGTGCGCTGTGTGCTCCGCTGTAGGAGATTGGAACAGCATTCTTGGGCTCACCCAAGGACCGGAATTTGTCTGTGTGTACCGAATTAATTATCACTAATTATTATTATTATTATTATTTTATTTATAATTGATAGTGTTGTCCTTGTTTTAAAGGACTGATAAAGAGATAGACCGCACAAACACAAGCATATAGGGGAAGCACAGAGTTTAGCAGTAGGATACCGTAGTTGAGGTTGTTAGTACAGAGAGTGACAGAGAGAAGAAGAAGAAGTAATAGTGAAGAGTCATAATCTGAAGTCTTGTCCCTCAACTAAAAATAATTAAACGTTTATGTTTAGAGCTGACAACTCTGGCGACCCTATAACCTGTATTCTGTATCGTTAGAATTATCCTGTATCTTTGTAGTCTAATTTATCCTATAGTATTGTATTCACAGTTTATCACAGTTTATTGTTATTATTATATAACCATTGTAATTGTTGATCATTGTAATTGTTGAGAATTACATTAATTCTTAATAAATTTAAGTGTGCCTCAGCAAGCGTTTGACCTAGGGTGCACACATACACTGGACAAAGCCATTGGATCAGGATCAATCTTTCCCCCATACAAGTAAGTGAAGGATCTAGAGTTTGAGATCCCAATCCCTGATCATCAAAGGAAGCCGAGAAGAATTGTCCACTAGTATATCTTGATCAGTCTATCAAGATATATATCAGAACTCACTGTTGTGAACTGATACTACTCCAGTCTCAAGAAAGACAGGCATCGACCCCGCTTGTCTCCATCTCTCCATCCCCATCCATCAAACGAACTCACAACCAGGACCCCATCCGGGTTGGCTACAAGGATACCCATTTCTGGACAAACCACCTTTTGGGCATCCTGTGTCTAAGTTTGCTAATCCTAGCAGACGCGCTGACCCTCCGTGTAAAGGATTGAGTTGCTATAGAGCCCTAACCGACTAGGCTGAACCAGGACAAAAGGAAAAAAGTGATTTTTAATTCAGATCAAAGCAACTTCATTACACATACTACAGCTGTCCAGAGTGCGAGAGTTTCCTGGCGCAAAAGCTGTTGTACCAGCTTCAGATCAAGTTCAAGCGGACTCCTTTCAAGTTCCTCTCATTCACAGCTTACTCCCGTGCACGAAAACTGAATTTACACCTTAATATTGAATATACACATTGCCGTCAAGAGTTTAGCAGAGCGTTCAATATAAAACGTCACATGAAGAAAATTCACGAAGCAACGGTTTCAGTTGTTTCATCGTTGTGTTTATGGAGCGTGTTTCTGTATATATGTATGTGCGTGTGTGTGAGTGTCTGGATGGATGGATGTGCTTATTTATGGTAGGGTCAACCTTAACTTGGACAACCTTGAAAAATCGATTTAGCACAAACTTTCAGGCCTTGTAGCAACTCAGCGGAAAGGGAAAACCTCCAAATATCAGAGCTCAACTCTGTATTCAACGAGTCATTGCAAAATGAGCGATTTTGGACTCTACCACTTAAGGGGGGGGTCGCGAATTTTCGACCATCTCCGGTTTTTCTCATTTCCACATATTTTGTAGTCCCCATAGGTCCCCAAAACAAGACAGTTGCGTTTGTTGCAAAACTTTCCCTATCATTCACAATAGTCCTCCAAAGGTGGCCCCGGCATGTGTTAAACATAGGAAAATGAAAAAGTTAGGAAAATTTTGCGGTAACCAAAAGTTTGAGCGCTGTGCAAGCGAAAACGAGCTATAGCTGGGCAAAATGTTAATCTGGACTAGGTAGCGTGTTAATATCTACATGAGGTATTTTTGTGTTAGCTCAGCGATTTTCTAAAAATTTTCAAAGTTGGGTGAAGCCGGTTTTTCCACAAATTTGACTTACAAAAACGTCACCAAAGAAATGTTTTGTCGTGGCCTGAACTAACCGTTTACTGCACAGATTTCGCGTAAATTAACACAGTACACAAATAGAGGTTCAATTGCCATACGCAAAATCCATGCTGCTACTTGTGGATTGTTCATACTTTTGGTTACCGCGCTGGCGTTTTGCCTCAAAATACGTCATTTTCTCAATTTTTTGGATATAATGGTCCATAAGTCGGGTGAAAGCCAAGCTATTCCAACCAAATTCGGCATGCCAGTTTGCACATATGAAAGGAAGATGTGCGCTAAATTTTACTACAATTGCTGGTGTTTAACTGTGGATGCATGCCTTAGTCCGATGACGGAGGCCTAGAGTCAAAAAATCGCAAATTTTCAAATTTTTCAAATACAGCCAAATTTAATATCAAATTGAAGCTCTCGATGTCCTGAACATTTTATCTTCTTGCACCAAGTCTCTACAAAGCAGTATGAGAAAGTTAAGCCGCATTAAAGTTTGAAGTAAGTAACAGTCGGAAGGAGCATGATCAAATGGTTCAAATGCCGTTTCTCGCTCGTTGCTTGACGTATCATTGTCATTTGCACAGCAATAAATAGCCCAAGATAGAGGCTTCAATTTGATGTATTGACCATACCGTAGTCTTTTGTCATCCTATGTGTACACGTCTTCGAAGCCCTTAGCGAGGCATAGTGGTGTAAATACTAAATTGTAGGGATTTGAACTGCAATATCTCTTAACTGGATTGACCCTGGACTCTAAAAATGTGTCTTGTTTTTGGACACATATGGGGGTATATTACACCCGAAAATGAGCGAAATCGGTGACTATAAAATTTGGTACCCGGCGACCCCCCCCCCTTAAGGTTGTGATTCCTGTTGGTCACAAATTGTTGGTTGGCGGGGCAAATCAGGACGAAATTTGGCGAATCTTTCCGAAATACATTCTTTTAGCGTTCCAACACCCTCCGCACAATCCCGCTTCAAAACTTAGACGTCTCCATTCAGGGCGGTTTTTTCGGATTTTTGACACTTAGACAGTAGCTCCATAGCTATAATTATATTCATTTGAAAGATCTCGTTGAGCTTCACATTTTTGCTTTTTAAAGCAACTTTCTAGCTTTTCTCTAGCGTGCGATATAGCCGATTTTCTTGTTTTGGCGTCGAAAACTTGTCATTTTTGCAAAACTCAAATAATCCATCATTTCTTGAACTACACAAGCCGGTAAACCAAACTAAGGGCGTCGATCTGAAGGTCTCACAGGGGCAAATTATCCGATGGATGATCGTCTTCCAACAGCTATCCCGTAGGCTGCTATCTTGAAAAATGTAGTTTTTGCAAAAACACGACCAATTTTTTTCCAAAGATTGTGGAGCATTCACCATGCAAGTTGGAGGGCTGCTACTTAACAAATGAGTTCTGCACAAATATACCCAGGGACGTTTTTTTAGTTGCCCCGATTACTGCTTTCTAGCTAAAGTAATCGCTTAACAAATACGGAAAAAGTAGGCAAAATACAGGTTGCGCACACATTTCAGCTTATTTCTCAAAAAGGAAGAGCGATTTCACAATAAAAAAAATCGTCCCCAGCTATTTGATGGAGGTATCGAATGATATAATCGATGTCTCGCGAAAAAATTTACTTGAGTCTGCAAAAAATCTGGAAAATTATACTTCTTCTAAAATGTGTCAAAAATATTTTAAAAAAGCAGCATTAGTTTCGTGGTATGCATTAAAATGAGAAAATGTCAAGCTACATTTTGATATAAAAATGGCTTCTTAACTCCAAGTAATGAACGAGTAGTAACGGTGCAAACTTTTGTGACCAAAGGGAATCACCACCTTAATAGAGAATTAGCCTAGTTGGAGCTTGGTGAGATCACATCCAACACTGTTGTTGCTCTAACACGAATATGTGACTAACTAACGCCATACCATGCCAACTTCGCCATGTGACTTCACCAGTGATGTTCCATTTGATCAGCATGTCATCGTGGTAACTACACCAAAACTTCCTGCAGGGATCAGTACAACTGCTTTCTGGAAAGCACCTGCTGACGGTTTGACTCCCACTGGAAGTCCCTTTAATCGAAATGTACAATTTGTTTGTTTAAAGTTTTTTGGAAGTTTTTCTCATGTCTGGTTTTGAAAACTTTAGCGTTGTAGAGGGTTGCCAGGCTCCCTGCAAGGTGTGGGATAGGAAGATCTGAAAATCTGAATCTTTATTTAAATTCAAACAGATCACAACAAATCCTAGTTTTGGCGTTCAGTGTGGCCACAGCCACAACGGGATGGACCCATTCTTACGCCTCAATTCGTTCAATTGTTCCATTTTTTCAATTCTTTCAGTTGTTCAGTGATTCTCCGCAGTGCAAGAGGTATACAGCGTTTCTTGTGGGTATGAGTGATGTGGATTTGGTAAGTGTTGAATCGCACATATTATCTAGAGCGACATGTATACTAGTTGCGATTCCGCAGCCATGCATCTAGTCGTCAGACGATCTCAATCATTAGTCGTATTGATCTCTTCATTTCGTGAACCTCCGTTTTGCTCAGAAGGTTTTTGGTTTTGGGTTTGTTGTTTGCATTAGCTACTGCAGACAGAACTAGTAGTTTAGCTGGCACTTGTTTTGAAACCATCAAGTGTTGATCTTGTGGCAGTCTGGATCTTTGACAAACTATGATTAAAGACCTAGTTGAATTAAAGGCATTATATACTATGTTAAACGATATGCTTGGTTTTCTCCTGTTCTTTGCTTCTTTTCAAGGTAGTAGAAGTGCTACTGTACTGGACCTGTTTAATGGTTTAATCCATTTTCTGCTTGGAGCTCTTGCTTATATAGTTTTTCCGGTCTTCTGCACAGTTTATTTAGGTTTAGCTTAAACCTTCAGCTATCCTTTTACATGAATGATTGAAGATCTAATGCAGCTTAAATTCTCTAAAACAAATTGCCTGTAAACAGATAAATTTATTAGCCAAAACCTTTTTGATAAATGAGCTACTGAAACGGTTTTCCTTGTTTTCCCAACAGTCATTTGACTGATTAATCGTTATATTCTGATAGAAAACTCAGTCAAGCAAAAGCTATGATAATATTATCTGAGTTCAATGCTGAAGAGAGAAAATTAACGTCAGCTTTAAGCCATGCCATTCCAACAGCCAGTTTTCTTATTGTAGAATTTTAACTCATATTGTACCATTTTTATTGTACGATTTCATGGAAAGTAAAGTCTTAAAAATTTTGTCCAAATTTTGCTGCATTTTGACTATAAAAAATTGTAAACAGCAGAGCATTACAGACCCAGCCTAGCCAACGGTGAATAGCGAAGGATCATCTTGAGCTTAAAACTCTGTAATTGGACTTCTGTCTGCCCCTTTCGCTAGTAATGTACAGATGAAATGATAGGTTGCCGCGTTTAGGTGGAGCTGCCGCTGTAGGTTAGTTACGTGGGGCCTGTTGAAATCAGTAGTACTTGACTACTGAACTATTGAATTATTGAATTTGAATCCAGTAGTACTGAAAATTCCGTTACATAAACGGCTACTGAAAAATTAATTTCAATAGTTCAGTATTTCAGTAGTAAATGAAGAATGAAGTTTTGAAGAATTCCGCTTTCGCTAAGAGTTTCAGTAGTCGATTTCAGTAGTGCACATATATAATGGTAGAAATTCGAAATAAATAGCTATGCCGTTAATATTCCTATACAATTCAGCTTAAATAATTGTCTTAGCAAGAAATTAAGAGGCGTGAAGTATTTTACTTTTTTCAGGCAACAGAAAATAACCTGATTAAATTATAAGTTCCAACCACATATTCATTACATTCATGCAATCTACATAGTACGTAACTAATAACTGGTGATGCTAAACAATGTTTTTCAAATTATTATTAATGTTGAACAATAATAATGCTGCTACTGAATCAATTTTATCAGCGGTGCAAGACTTCTGAATTTTTATTACTTTTCAGTAGTAAATAGTTAGTACTACTTAAGTTTATGCAACAGGCATTACTAAAAAGTGTTGTAAACCAGTACTGAAACACTACTGAAATGGGTTTCAGTAGTACTTCAGTAGTACTGATTTTTATGCAACGGAATCCCATACTGAAGTACTAACTATTAGACTACTGAACCGCTACTGAATGTTCAGTAGTGTTTTATGCAACACAGGACTACTCACCAGTCCTGGGCTAATGGCTCGGTTAACGGTGAGAAGCTATTATTGGGCGTGTTTTCCATTCCAACCAAAAAGAAAACATTCCAGTACTGCCTGCACCATTCTGAACTAGTGAAAACCAACTAACGTGGGCAGTGTATTTGACTGTAACCTTAGTAAAATGTTTTTCATGTCCTTTTGATTCATGTTATTTGAAATGTAAGTAGGTAGCTGTTTGAGTTAGTCTTCTTTTCTGAGCATTTTGCTACTTGGAAGATGCTGTTCTGTCCAGGCACGCAAGAAACGTCTTCCCGGTTTGGTCTCTGTTCTTGGTCAAATAGAAATATTTATTCATTCCTCCAAGGTTCAAACGAATGGTGCGAGCTGAAGTTGAATGCATTTGCAGACTAGAAAATACCTACTGAACATTTCTTTTGGAGTTCCTCAGAAAATTTTTGATGTATTTATTTTAGAGAGAAGCAAAGAATAGTTGGAAAGGGGGGACGGGACAAGAACTGAACAAACGTAATATGCATACTTTTGTGAACCTAGAGACCAATTAGTGTTCATCTAAAAAGGTTTAGGTTTACTTTTTCCGACCGAATCTAAGGCAGGCACTATCTTGTTATGCAGAATTCACCTGAAAAGATCCAGGCTACATACCTCTAATAGTGCCGTTTCTCTATTATAATATTATATACCATATTGCTGTTTCAGTTTTTCTGTGCCATCTGAGCTTAAGGTTGCATGAGGTGGGCTTCAAAGAATATAAGATCGGGGACAAAATAATTAACCCCTAAATAAAGTTTATGCGTATGACGCTATTCCTGTGACTATATACTATTTAGCAGAGGGAATCTTATACGCTACGTCTTTGAAATAAAATGGTTGATCCGATTTCTCATGTTTCTCATGTCAAAGCCAATCTTAATCTTAAATATTAATCACGAACAGTAAGTTTTCTAATTCGTATGATAACGTGTGCAGATTTTTAATCAATAACCCGATGCAGATTTTTAATCAATAACCCGAGTGACCTTGGTCTAAGCTGAACCGCCGTCTTTATCTTTGTCAAGTTTAAGCTTTAGTCGAGGATCTTATGAAAGATATATAAGATATATATTGGAGAATAAAAAGCCTTGGAAATTAATTTATTAGACTTTGTTCAGTTGATTTTTGGCTGGAGCCATTAATACTTCCTTTTGTATGAAACTTGGCAATCTATTTAATTTTTTTCATTATTCTTACAGAGACTCATTTATTCATCTGCAGAATAAAGTATGGTATGGTTAACGTAGGGTAAACTGAAAATGATTAATGATTCGTTATTTCATTTGCGATGAGACTGTCTAGGTATAATATTACATCGATTTATGCCTAACACCGCCAGTTTGCTAGGCATTACAAGTAGAGTACAACCTGCTAATATCAGCCCGTTTCGTTCTTGAGGTCCATTTTTTGTTTTGCGATGTCGGCTGAATGGCAAGTTTTGATTCTTGACTTTATTCTACTTTTACCGGAAGATATAGATTTGCTGCATTTTCCCCTCATACTTTTCATATATCCCTACTATATGTTTGCTAAAAGTATTCTCTTTAGCTGACATGTAGTTTTCAAAAATTGTAGTTTTGTTTGACATCGCTGTGCCCATCCGTCGAGGGTAGCGCGAAATAAGTTTATTCGAGCTAGAAAGTTTATTAGTACGAGGCCGGTCGTAATTTTTTGACATATCATTTTAGGATCGTAATAAACCAGCTAGCCAAATATGAGCGAAATTCCAGAACCAGTTAGGTTAGTTAATTAGATAAGGCCCTTCAAAGTTTAAAAAATCTCCGATTTTGAGCCAAAAGTGCGAATATGTTAATTTTGAGCCGCCACAGCCGACTAATGCGAAAGGATGTTGGGCATTTTGCACATATAAACTACAGGCCATGATTGGGATAAATTGCAGCCAAATCTAAGAAATTTTATTTTTTTCGATTTGTGAACCTCCAAAATGCGGAAAAAAAAGATCGAAAAAATAAAATTTCTCAGAATTGGCTGTGTATGTTATCTAGTTTATGCGTGTAAAATACTGATCAATATCCTTTCGCATTAGTCGGCTATGGTGGCTCAAAGTGGCTCTAATCGCATTTTTGGCTAATCAGCGATTTTTCAAATTTTGAAGGGCCATATCTCAGAACTGTGTCTAGAATTCCGCTCATTTTTGGCCAGCAGGTTTATCACAATGATAGGTATATCAAAAATTACGTCCGGCCTTTAATATTAATTAATAAGCTTAGCTCGAATAAACTTACTTCGACGGATGGGCTCAACGATGTCAGATAAAGAGATACCTTTTGCTTACATATAATAGAGATCTATGAACAGTTTGAGGAAAATGCAGCATTCCAGCATTAGATTAATTAATCTAATATATTGGTATATCTCCAGTACAATAGAACAAAGACAAAAATGAAAAACTTTATGTTCAGCCGATATCGCAAAATCACAAAAACTGGTCTAGCTCACGAACCGCTTATCGAAACGGGTTGATATTTACAAGTTTTACTGTTCTTACTAAACCTAATCAGCTGACAAAATATGAGGCAAATTGATTTCTCACGGTTGTGCGCTCGATATCTGAACTACGCAGAAATCGA
Source organism: Trissonchulus latispiculum (assembly GCA_030248195.1). Taxonomy (NCBI): domain Eukaryota; kingdom Metazoa; phylum Nematoda; class Enoplea; order Enoplida; family Ironidae; genus Trissonchulus; species Trissonchulus latispiculum. The sequence continues at coordinate 24,465 of JASAND010027610.1, read as the reverse complement.
TTCATATATCAGTCAACTACTGTCTGCTCGATTATTTCTCACTTCTTTTTCCTGTCCTTCTTTCATTTTCTACCTTTCTGATAGTCAAAGCGCGCTATACCTAACTTTAGAACCTTAGTTTAAAAAAATTGAAAATTTTAGTTTGGAAAGGATTTGGTTCGGTTTGAATTAGTTGGACAATTTAAAATTTTAAGTTGATAAGGAAGACCAGAAAGATAAGGAAGATTAAAAAAATTTTGTCCCCGAGTTTGCTGGAAGCTTGCATAAGGGGCGGGGTGGGGGTGTCGAGGGCACTGAGCATGAATCTCAAGTCCGTTTCTCGATTCAGCGTTTTGTTAGTTCCTTATAGACAAAAGTTGTAAACTTATGATTATAAGATATCGTAGCTAGCTGAATCCAAAAACGGACTTCAGATTCGTGCTCAGCGCCCCTTCAGACCCCCCCCTACATGCAAGCTTTCAGCAAAATCGAAGACAATAAATTTTTCGGTTCCCCCCTTATCGAACAAAATCTTAAATTTTCAAACTTTTCTTGATTTTTGAATTCTTGATTTCATCAGTCATCATCAGTATGTTCCCGTACGGAGTTTCATAATTGTATCCCAGTTGGGTCGGGCTGATGCGGAAAAACGCAATAGATCCGACATTGTACTTGAAGAGGAGGCAGTGATATGCATAAACAACAGAACAACAGGTTTTTACAGTTACTAGTTACTAGTTTCGCTTGTTACACCGGCTTAGGAAAATCAGACAGTTTGGATTCGAATTAAATCGGCTTATGTCCAAATCTTATCCAATTTGATGTATATATTAGATTGTTTTTGCTCAAGCTTAATCCTAAACCTATTGTTGTTGTGTACCAAACACAGAAACGTGGTATCAAGAAAAACCACGACTATACTTCAGTACGTTTACACAACAACAGAGGAACGGAATTCAAAAACTCTAGCTTTTTTAAGTTTTCTGCACTTCATGTGTTTTACAACACAACAATTATGGAATTATATTATGGAATCGTTGTTATGGAATATCACATTCGAGATTTTGACGCTACAGCATCCCGGGCCATCGCCATTCGCCTACTTATAAAGAGTCCAAAGTGCTGTCTCTGCTGGTTAGTAAATCTTTGGTTAAAGCGAACAACGTTCCCATATACACCAAGCTACGCTTTGTCAACCAGCTAATTAGGAAGGAGCATCTAATAATTGTTAAAGGTAGATTCAATTTGTGGATTTAATTGGCCTGCAGCGTGACTTCTTTGTCAAAGGCGACGATTGCTTTGGTTGTCTTGGAGTTAGTGGCCACCTAAATGTGTAATAACCATGTAATTTCTAATTTTCCTATTTCTAATAACACGTAGGATAGCGAAGTTGTATCTAAGAACTACAAAGTCGTGGTGAGAAGTGTATAGTCTCCTCAGGGAGTTAAGCCTTTTCTTAACTTTAATTGTGCCAGAGGCGCTTATGCACTGTGTTTTTGCGGAATCAGTTTAGTCTTAATTATTGTATGGTGCGGTTACTCTCATTTGTGGCTGGTGGCTGGCTCCTAAAATGGGATCCATGCGTTGCGTTGTAGAAAGAAACCTTGCGGCCGCAGTAAGTTCGACCACATTGTTGGGGTTCCATTTTGTAAAAATAGGCGCAAACTGATGCTGATGTGTTGAGTTTGTTCAAAATTAGATTGAGAGACAGCCGGAAGTGGCACATCAAAATCATCAATCAATCAACAGCACATCAACCATCAGAGCTTTACTCACTTTTTGTATCTTGTTGAAAGTTTACGATTCCGAACTGCTATATATTGACAACGCATCAGAAGTAACAGAACAGAACTCTCAAAGTTGAACACTTTTGTTATTGTTATACACATATTCTTAAGTCACTTTATAACATCACTCACTACGTGCAAGGTTACAACACTACTACGTGCACAAAACAAATGCTATTCCATGGTTTCGTTTTACTTTTGCCCGAGAAAGTTTCTTTGTTGTCTCGTTTGTGACAGCTGCCCAGTAGTCAGCGGAAGGATTGTTGCCACATTTCTCCTCCCTCAAAATAAGTAAAACAACAATAATATGAAAATTGTCAGCAGTTAAGATCCTGTTTCATCCAGATTGCTAAGCATAATCACAATTAATGAGATGTCATTCGTAGTAGTACGTCGAAAAGAATTAGTTTAGTTTGCCCTGAATTTAATCTAGTTTGAATTGTGCGCTTCCTCATATTTACTTCGTTCTTTTGCTTCCTTTGCCTGAAGCATTGGCGAAGTGTTGATTAAGTAAGGGACTGACGTAAAGGCATGGTTCGTTCAACCGGGACATGATTTGAGTCTGCATGCCTGCACATGATAAAATGTTTGATGCTTAATTTGGGTTGATTAGCACCATTGCTGTACCTGGCACTGTCAAAAGGTCCACACCTTGACAAGTACTCTGTAGTTTGTCTCATTATGGCAAAAGTAAAAGTCCATAGCCACAATACTGGGTAGTTGTATTCCACTTCGTTATATCTGGTGTATGCGTCAAATATAAGTTTCTTATAAAATTGCAAACCCTTGCAGGTTGCATTTGCACAATTCGGTTTCGGTTCATTATTGTAATTCCTTTTGTTTTTGTTAGTCCATTACTTTTAATTCCTGGAAGACAAACTATTTACTACTTTACTGAAATTCTTTGATTCATGAAAATCCTTTAATTTATTAGGATTTTCACTATAAATTTCACTATTTCCACTATTCATTAAACTATCTTTATCTATCTTTATACAGTATGGCTATTTTTGATAATCACAACAATCACACAGAAACTGCTAAGTTCGTTCAGAAACTTCAAATAAAGGCATATTAGCATATTTTTCAAAGTTTCCACTAAACGCTTTTCCTTGGTATCCGTTGTAACTGGTGCAAGGTTAACAACGTAACAGTAACTGTTCAAGTGCGATCCATCGAGTATTAATGTGTCCATCATGGCACATATCATTACCATAAATAAAGCTGTTGCTTTAGACTAAGTAGTCATAAGTCGCAATGGCAACAAACTAAGGTAAATAAATAGATAATCATTTGAAAATTTTAGAAACAATTCCGTTTTCAATTTTCAGTTTATGCAAGTTTCACTGAAACTTTTGGCATCCTTCTTCTCATAATTCAATATTTATTCAACTGTCCATGGCACATCCCTTTTGAGAGGCTGCAGAAGAGGGGAGAAAACTAAAAGAATTTCATTATGCTGAAAATGAAAGGTTGTATTTTTGTCCGTAAAATGTCTACAGATCCATCGCTATTTAAAATTGCCTTTCCAACAAATATTACCTGCTGTCCTCTTTCCTAGCTTTCTCCTAATCTAGCGCTATTCATCATACGAGCTTAAATATCCTTCCTTTGCATTTATGTTTTCTGTCTATGGCTGTTGTCATATCACTATTTATATAAGCAGGTGGAGAAACCACCAAATTATGTGGTGGTTGAAAGGGGCGCCATACGAGCAAAAGGAAAGTTTCTTCTACAGATCTTGAAGCTACTTGCTCGATTCCTGGATGAGTGTATTTTTGTGTTTATTGCAATATAATTACGGGTTTCTTAAAAATTGATGACATCAGCACAGATGTTTTCAAGTTTAGCTTATAATATTACGTAATCCAACATCTTTGGTAGTAGTATGGGAAAAGTTTATCCGTGTATGGTTTACGTAGTCAGTCTCTCGCTACGGAAACTTTTGAAAGTCTTAGTTTTGTTCGGTTCAATTTTCTGTATCATGCAGAGTTCCTATGGAATGTAATGCTTGTCTAGAACAGACAGCGCTTAGGTACACTTAGACTTAAGACGTTAATTTCATTAGAAATAAAGTTCTCCCACATCTAACTTTGGTATTCATAGAATACATATGAGATGTCTTGTCCTTTGCATTAGCGGGGAGAGTATACCTCTTACAGAAGCAGATCAGTTGAGATAAATGCATTTTCGTCAAAAGTTCTATCCTAAGACTTTACCAAGCTTTCTAATGTCAAATCCTTTCCTGTAGATTTTAGCTGAAAACCCGAGAAGGAGGTTCTTCGAGGCTCACTGACAGTGTCCTACCTTTAACCGCCTACTCAGGGAGGTCGACTTAAGAAGGAAATTTTCACACTAATACTCAATGTGTTTCACATTTTGCCTATTAGCTTTCAACAATCCAGCAGGTATCCATCTAAAGTGTAAAAATGTTTGTTTTACATTCATTAACTTTTAAAATTTTGTTTTAAAAAACTGTTGTGACTTGTAGCTAACTAATAGAGATACCTTCTCTTAGAGCTATCGGCCCGACCCGCCTGCGCTTAGTCTCTTTAGTTGCCAAGAAACTTAAATGAAAAGAGATGGCAATTCTTCGATACAGAGAGTCTTGTTTTAATTCTGATCTTTTCATTTTCCTTCACAAAGCAAATTATCAGATCTGAATCCGCGTGACTATATAAACCTGAGGCTACTGCTATAAGTATTTTGTAAAACAGTAGAAATTTGGAATACATCCATTGCTAACAGCCATAAGTGAAGTTGTTATGGACCGCTTACGCAAATGTAATTATTTTCATGACCACCTACTTTGTTGGGATGCAGCCTACGCCCAGCCTATTCTTGATAATTTTGCATGCTGAAAATGCATAGCTTATGAAATGTCTGCAGTATCCAACAATTCAGATTCTTTGTTTTGATTCGCCAAGTGAATTTGCTTCACTTATGACAACCTACAGTATCGAATTTAATTAAATTGCAGCTGCCAACTACTTTCCAAAGTTTAGATTATGACACCTACCGCTGATGCCTAAGGGTAGTCGCAGTTGATTTGATAATCTGTATAAAACTAAATATCTAGGTTTTCAAAGCTGGCTTTCTCAAAAGGACAAAGTTCTGTGCTGACTGAAAGAATTGAGAATAATCAAGAGGTATCCACTGATTCTTATGAGCCTTACTTCCGTTGTTGGAATGAGTCTCTGGTAGCAAGAACATTAACTTTCGGTAAAAAGTGGTAAAAAGTCCGCATTAAATCGTCATACCAGGATTGTTTAATAATGGGGTCTGCAGAGAGAGGCCGACTCTGGGTGGGCTTTGGGCAACTTTAGTTGAGACTATCGTCGCGATTTCTGACTGTGAAACAATCAGTGCAATGCTATGGTGGACGATAGTGTAAAAATGTAATTATCGCCTATACTGTTAACAAAAGAGACTTGACTAATTTACTGCAGGTTCACATTCGGTAGTGTATGCCTACAGCTCCTCCTCGTGCCTATCTAATAAAACCTAATCAAAACTAACGAAATTAACACGATACTTTAATCTTAAATTTACACGAAATTATGAAGTAACATTTTCCATAAAATATACGAACACAGCGCCAACAAATATTTCGCCAGACAAACCAAATTATACCAAATCACAACAAGAAGTCTCAGCTGCCGCCACTACAAATAGAATCCCAAACCCAACCAACTATTCCTAGACTTCGAACCGAGACTACCCAATTCCAACCGTCAACTAAGTGACTCCATCTTTTTAAACTAGCAAAGTAGCTAAGTTCAAAAAATAGTTTTATCATTTATGAAATAATTTCCAAAATTAACATCGTTTTCAACGAATATTTCACAAATTACCCCCTCTTTGGCCCGCGCGCCCACGCCGCGGTACACAAATTAGTAGGATAAGATTTAGGTTAAAGAACAAATCGTAGGTACTAGTTTGGTAAAACGCGTGTTACAACTTTGAGACACCGTAAAACTACACTGGAGAACCTCTCCAGAGGCTGACAATGGGAACAAAGCACCACAACACACACACGGGCCCGCTACCGGTGCTTGCCCTGATAAAGAAAAAACAAAGACATACAAAACAACTGACAACATACAACGTACAACACACACAGACAACAAACATACCCGCAAAGCGGCAACAGACAGATATGTACACAGGCCAACTATGGTCAAAACAAAAATTTTCCCAAACCTCAGACGAGAGTAACCTAATGATTCAACCCCACTGTACAGACTAACCGGAGAAAATAGACTACAAACAATAGTAAACAATAGACTACAAACAACAACAACATAACAATAACAATAGACAACAAACAATAGACTGCAAACAATAAACAATAGACTACAAAAGGTAGATTCTAATAATAAAGCACGTTGGTAATAAAGCACAATATATAAAGCAGCACCGAATCGGTCATGCTGGCAAAACATGGCAGTAAACAAGATGGCAAGAATTTTGGAAGAAAGAATTTTCAAAGAAGAAAGTATCGTGTTCGTTTTAGGACAGAAAAGTGAAACACAAACCAGACAGTTAAGAACCCGAAAAGAACAAAATGAGTAAAATACAACATAATTATAGCTGTAGTAGAACAAGGAAAAAGAAAAAGAATACGAAACAGTACAATGGCCCAGCCAAGGTAGCGGGCGCCCTAATTAAAGGAAATCCGAAACCTCCGACGTTCAAGGAAAGTAAGAACAACAACAATATTTATGAAAATTTCATGAATTTCACCCCAAGGCTCCCCCTACCCACGCATAACCCAAAACTACAAACACTCTCCCCCCACCACATTATAGATACCAGCAAAAGCACAACATATACATAGGGAGCAAGGGACAACAACAGCGAGCCTAGTCCCACGACAGGATTCATCGGGAACCAACAATGTCAAACATGGGCAAAACACGCCCCTAGCCAACCGCTGGCAGTTCTAAGCACCAGCCCACCCAACGTCACTTCCACCACAAGCCACCAACAACAGTTCCCAAGGCACGATGCCAAGGAGCAAACACAACCAATACATAAAGTTCTAAAAAGCTCGCACCACCGAGCTGGCCACACAAGGCACCGGAAATCACCGGTGCAAGGTCACAAAAGACCACCAACCTGTCCCACCAATGCTCCCGGAGAGCCGCCCCCCCACGGGGCTAGAGCCCTCCAGAAACCAGATAGCACCCGGGGACCAGAACCGTAGAAACCGTAGAACCGTGCCCAACAAGGCCAGGACCCGCACAACAGCACCAGTCAAACCAGAACCTCCGATGTTCCACCCGTGCAAAGAAACAGCCGGGCAAGCACCACCAATCCATGCAGGGAACATAGGCTCACTGGGGGGATGGGTGGGGCACCTACACACTAATATACACAAGACAAATGCAAAGACAAATGTACTTTTTATTAGTAACAAATATGAACAGCATTGTAAAAAAGAAAACAACCTACGTATACATCAACATATGAATCACAACAGCAAAACCACAACCAAGGTACGTAACATATCTACTACCAGCTTTCATACATACTAGCCCTACCTATGAATTTAAAGAGGGAAACAGCCAGCGCTTCTTGCCCCAGGAATCCTAATCCCAGGGGGAGAAGCACTGTCAGTTTCCTATCAAGGAAAAGCGGCTAAACTACTACGGAATCTTTGTGTAAGTGCTGCATGTTATTCTCCACGCTCCTCTGAATCCTAATCTGGGGATTGGGATCGAAACCACAGCACTACACGAGAGGCGGGAGAAAATAAAAGTAACCCCAGAACTATTGCCTATGGGTAAAATGTTGTTACTTTTAATTACAAAAAGTTAAAAACAAAAGTAAAATGGTTAAAATAGTGATACAAAAATTTAAAACAACAAGTGTAGGATGTTCCGGAAAACACCAAGAGGTCGAGGTAGAATACTACCCCCTACGAAAGATAGGCCCATCACAACATTAGCAATCATTCAAACGAAAGAATTTATAAAAGTCAGCAAAAGAAAATCTAGAATTCAAGGAAAATCCTACAATTTCTACTAATAATCTGGCCATTTCAGGCTTAAACATACATCCATAAATTTGAACTATACTTCTCTTGCAAAATAAAGGACAAACGTACGTATTCAATTTAAAAATAAACTTTGGAAAATATCAATGCCTATAAGGCAGAACGGTCATATGTAAAACATACGTATCTAAGAAATTTTGCTCGTGTGAAAATACATCTAAAATTTGTTTACATACAGCAACTAAATTAAGTTATATAAGTAACAATTTTATCACAAAACACCACCCACCTAGGGACCAACCAGAACCTCCTAACAATGTGTTAGACTAATTTAAAAAGTGTAAAAGGAAAGATAAAAATACCCGGTCATGAACAACCCCCCACAAGGGCACAGAAAAAGCACACCCCCCTCACAACAACAACAACCCCGCATCAACGCCGGCTCTGCCGAAAGGCAGCCTCCCGCCTGCGTCGGGCCTCATCCTCCTCATCAATTTCCTGGGGCAAGTCCGGAAACAACTCAGCTAGCTCGTACAATCATCAACAACTTCCCCATCCAATTTTTCCCAGGTCGCTTTTCGTCCAAGATGAGTTCACGAATTGCTGTAGCGGATTTGCGCATAACCTTTGAAAAATCCATGTCAATACCCCAGTACTTGTCCTCATGCACCGCCTCAGCCAAGTGCGCAACTCCTGAATTTCGCAACGCCTTACGCAGCTGGGGACAAGATCGAACTTTAGCCCGCAAACATTCTAACATGTATACAGCGCGCACCACAGACTCATCATCATGCCACATCTTACTCAAGGTCGAGTCTCTCGGAACCCAATTCGTCAGAAAATACTCAGCGCCCTTTTTGGCCGCGAATGGCGAGCCCGTTTGCACAATTTCGCGGGCAGGCTGATGTAAGCCAAACCAGTCATAGGCCTTATAGAACTGATACGGGAATTTATTCACACCAAACTCGCGACCCCACACAGTCATATATTCATCTTGAACAGTGGCCTGACAGGGTCGGGCTGCAGCGGAAACATGTTTGACACTGGCATCTGGCTGCCCTTAAAGAACACAACTTGGCGGTAGTCTCTTATATGATCCTCTGACATAAGGCGATGACTCCACACTTTGGCTTCCAGATCGGCAACAACTTCCTTGAGCTGCTGAGCGCGCTTTTTCCAAGCATCCTGAACTTCGCAAATTGGAGCAGCAAAACAGCGCATGTGCGGATAACAGCGGATAGGCGGAAAAATACGCGACAGAGCATCCGCAAAAGCAGCTGGGCGGTACGGCCCATAACCCAAAATTTCCATAGAGTCAAAAACGAGAATTCCATTGGGCTTAAGGGCCGGAAAAACGATAGTGCACGCCCAAAATTCCGGGTCAAACCCCGCAAACAGACAATTTTCGTCTAAGGCCACAGGTTGGCGCTCAAAAATAATCTCAACTTGCGCCCCAGGAATCAGTTCTCGAAGGTGAGCCAAGTACTTCTGATGACTTTGAGAGTTGAGCGCAAAATTTGTACGCGGCGCATATAGTCGTCCCAATATTTCCAAGTAGCGACAAAATACGGATTTAGCGTGCGCGGCTCTTCTTTCGCGCGGAAATCGGGAAGATATGCAATTTGCCACTGAGGCTCCGTATACATCCGAAAAGGAACAGCAATTGGAGACTGTTGCACCACCGACCAGACCACTGGCCAATAGGGCAAGTCCACCACCTGCTGGTCCCGATACGGACGTATACAGTAGGCCTGCTCCGGAGAAAGCGCCTTAGGATCAAAACGACCCAAATGTATAACATCCAAAGAGGGACGATAGTCCTTTATAGACATATCTAAAACTTTGAACGGGCCATCGTTGACATTGCCCAGATACTGCGGGTCCCAATCCACTCGGATAGTACCCCTGGGCGGATCCGAAACAAAAGGTTCCGGAATCAGATGCTGCAGAACAATTTTCAAATTGTTATCGTGCAAAAAGTGTTCCGGAGGCCAAAAGATAACCGTCGACTCCGGAACCTGGCCCAGATCGGGCATCTGAATCTTCGGAATTGGGATAGGCAGATCTGCAGGCGGAATTTTGTGAATCGGACCCCGTAGAGGTGGACGCGGAGGAGGCAGCTGGGGCTCAGGAAAGACAGGATTCTCGACATCCATATCCTCAACGGCAGCAGGTAGGGCGCCCGACAGCCCTGAAGATCCCCCTCCGGACAAGGCATCCGAAGCCGAGTCGGGTGAAGGCTTCAGTACCGCCGAACCCACTGCTCCGCGAAGATGACTCCGAAGATTGTGGACATGTCGACATCCTGCATACGGGCCATACCCCAGACAAACTCCTGCGCAGTCCACGGGGGACCCTTATCTAACGCCGCCTGACAGCCAGTAGCATCAAGATCTAATTTGCGGATCATGTCAATTTGCGCAGTAGACTCAATAGATGGTAGCAACGACCAAATCTTATCTGAAAAATCCAACCTGTGAGCAGTGGCCAAACGGCCCAAATTTCGCACAAACGTAGTCTGATAGAATATATCCGGAGGCAACCCTCGCTCGAAATGTGTACGCGCGGCCTCAATTTCTTGCTGCGTGCGGCGACTGGATGAACCCGGCTCCGCCATTTGCAACATTGGAAACACGTATGGCCTCAGCCATAGCAGAAAAAGACGCTGTGGTGACCACCACCGCTGCCTCCTTCGCCCCGTACGCCCCAACCGGCGCCCGGGAGGGCGACAACTCCACTTGGTCCAGCACCCCAGACTCAGGGTTCGGTGGGGGAGTTGTTGTCGGCGGAGGTATGTCAGGTTGCGGGTAGTACCCCATTGGGGTACTCATGAAATCCCTTATAACTGGATGACCAAAAGTCAGGACCACAGGAGCTGACGCGGCCGAGGGACCCCCAAGGTGCGACGCCGGTGATTCCGCCGAACCGGCCGCGACCGGGGGGGGGGTAGCTCCCGGGTCCAAAAAAGGATCCACTCCCGATTTTTCACCAAGAGCCACATCCCCCGAACCGGCCGATTCCGAAATCACTAAGGGCGCCGACCCACTCGAGAAAGTCGCTGAACTGACATCCATCTGAAAGGCAACAGCCTGCTCCGCAAGATCCTGTAGCTGAGGCTGAGTCGCTTCACCGGGAGCCGCAGTTGCGGACCCCGCCTGCTCAGATCCCGAATAACCCGGCTGCGGCTGAGCCACTTCGTGATCCATTGGTTCCGACTGTTCCGACTGTGAATTTGGAGGAGTCTGCGGGACATCCCCGACCACGTCAACTGCCCGTGCAGCCGCTTCGGGTCCCAGTATTTCCACTGGGTCCTGACTATCGTCCCACCACATCTCCGGAGATGTAGGTTCACGAGTTCCCCCCTGACTCTCCGACTGGCTCTCCGATTGACTCTCCGACTGGCCCTCCGCGGACGCCTCCAGAAGATAATCCATCTCCAGGGGCGGTTGTCGAGGCGCAGGGGGCAAACGAGGCTCCCCGGTAGTGGCCACGCGCAGAGGCGGGTCCACCCGCTGAGTAGCCTCCACAAAAATTTGCTTCGACAAAACTTCGATAGAGGGGAGCGCGTCGGGGCGGTGAGTTTGCGCGTCTGCCACAAACGTAAATTTGATCTGAATATTTTTGCCCCGAGGAGTGGTCGGAGGATCCCGCCACGCCACAGTTTCAGCATACTCCCAGGTCAAATCTTTGTAAAGTTTGATGATTCAAAGAACTTTCGCGCAACTATCTATGCTTTTTTTGATCCCCGTACTGCGCACAAGCCCTGGTTTTCAACAAAAACTGAAAATCTGAAATTTCAAGGGGATCAATCAGATTTGTGACCTGAACCACTGCAATAGTATCACGCGCGCCGTCAGCTGCCCACTTAATTTCATCCCGCTGCGGAAATGGCGAAAAACCTTTTGGAGTCGACTCAAAAGAACGAAACAATTTCGGCGGGTAACGCAACACATTTTCAGCAAACCACGGGAACCCCCTTTCTGGCCGTCCCAACGCAGGCGGACCACACGGACCACTCGCATTGCCCCAGAGGTGCGGGCCAGCTTTGTTCATTTCATCCCGATTTTGAAAAACTTTCTTTTCAGAACGAGCAGCCATAAAATTCACATATTTTGACAAATCAACAATGCAATTTCGAGCATCAACTCCCACCCCCGCCAGCACCTTGCGAGCGGTCTCAAGTCTCTGAACCGCAAACACAGGGTAAGGTGCATTGAACAACAGCGGCTGAAACGCGTAGCGAATCAGTGACCAGGACGGGACGTCCAAGTAGATAGCATGAATCAGAAACACAAAAATTTTGCCATTTGGGGGATTGGGATGATTTTGCGGCAAAGTTGGAAAATTGCTATCGATGGCATGCGTGAAAGCTTGCAGATCCTCTGGAACTGCAATAGAAATAGCCGAGACCGAATGATCTGACTCGTGATGCATAAAATTCCGGTACGTTTTCTGAAAACACAATGCACAAAACCCGGAAGAAACTGCCATTTCAAGAATTTCTGGGACCCAGGCATACAAATCGTTCATAGTAGAAATAATCACAATAGCCTCAGGAAAACGCTGATCGGGATGACAAAAATTTTCTAGCATAGCCTGGTACTGTTGCAACTTTTGCCGTGAGGCCTCCTCTTGCAAAATGGGCGTATAAACCCGATACGTATCCAGACGAAGCTGTAACTGTTGCAGTGGATAAGGTGGATACGTAGAAGTTTTCGTCTGAGTTTCCTGCTTTTTAGACTTCTTCGAAGAACGAGAGCTGGAAATTACCCGTACTGAACTTGACGCTGAAGCCCCCGAGGGCGTACCCTCTGCACTAGAAGCGGCAGGCTCAGCTTCCTGAGCCTCCTGGGCTGGCGTAGAACTTGACATGGAGTGACCCCGATCCCAAGTAACACCCCCCAAAAGAGGTCCTGACCTCTGCGGATTTGGAGATTTGCGACGACGTTTTGGTTCACTCATCATGAGACACAACAAGAAAATTTAAGAAAAGAACTAGTAGAAAAGCCTAAATTCAAATAAACTGAAAAGTCACCAGCAACGTTTCAGTTGTTCATGCTATCTACTAGACCTTCCGTGATACGTACGTAACCAGCAGACAAAAACACAGTGTACCAAATACGTACGTAGACAAACTTTTATGATACAAATTTTACACAAAAATCCAATCGTATCAACAGTCCTGAAATCCTGACAAAAACACGGGCAATACCTGATTCCCTGCTAGAACCCAGTAACCAATATCCAGGACCACCAGAATATCACCACACCTAGACCACACCACAAGACGGAGGATCAGACACAGCAGAAATTAATGCGCCTAAAACATAAAAAGTAAGTGAAACCCGAAACAAAAAGTGAGATCATACACTTAAGTTATATACGTATACAGTGTTAAAAACAAAAGGATAAGGTAAGATGCTAAAATAGACAAAAAAACTCAGGCAGCTAAAACAAGAAAAGGACAAGTCACAACATACGTATACAGCAATAATGGAGGGGTTACAAAATTAAAGAAAAGTGAAAACAAATAACCTAAACGAATGTTACAAACATTCAATATTAGGAATTTTAGAATCACTAAAAAATAAGACTTTTAACGTAAAAATTTGAGAATAGCGAAGAAAATTTAAACCGAAAATTCGGTAACTATATACATAATTTATTTTGGTATTATACAAAATTAATAAAATTTTTTATATATTCAAAGAAATAATAATTTTAGATAAGAAATTTTATATAAATTCATAGGAGCCAATCCTCCAAGTACATCCGATCAGGGTCAAATCGAGGAATATCACGTAAAATGTCAATATACATTCTGTAAAGCGAAGCGTCATGCTTGGCCACTGAAGAATCCGTTGCCTGCATTGTCGGCGGATTTGGATGGGATACGTACGTTTGAGTCGACAAAACAGGTTGTGGGGCGACCTTTGGCGCAGGAGCCGGGAGAACCGCTCTCAGCAAAGGAGGTCGCACGACCGGAGGCGGAGGAGGAGGAGGATTTGGAGGATTGGCTCCCAGAGCAGCGGACAGACGAGGGACCGGGTGTCTGGGGACCAATTGAACAGGTGGTGGAGGTGGAGGATTTAACATCTGGGCCTGAGGAATCCGAGGTTGTAGCACAGGTCGTTGTTGAGGATAAACGAACCTCGTAGGCTGAACTGCAGGATTCTGCGCAAACCTCACGTTTTGACCCATATTGTGGGCCAGTGGCCGGACATTCCCCTGGGGGGGTCCTCCCAACCCCTGGCCTGCACCCGCAACCGGGATCCAAACCAAGTTTTGGGGCCGCACAGGGGCCGAGGGCCCCGGGCCAGGGGTGACCACCTGATGTTGGGCCACAAAATCACAAGTCTGAGTATGGGCTACCGTTTCTGCGGCCAAATAGTAGGCGTCAGCATCTGGATCAGGGGGCGGCGGCCCAGGCATATACTTATTCGGTAATGGTCCCTGTAAATCTTGCCGGGTTGGAGTCCACATGCCCGAACGTTCCAATTCGTGAACAGTAGGATTCTCATAAACTTGTCTCTCTAAAACGTCATATTGAAATGTTTTGGGCAATTTCAAAGCATACTGGTCTACTTTTGCACACGGCGGGTCAGGAATATGTCGGACTTGAGGCGTGTGGCGCTCCAACCCGGGCTGAGGGCCAGCCATGCACGCCCCCTGATACAGATGATAGCCATACGTATTCGGCCGCAGGGTCAGGTAGGTGGGACCCCCTGCGTAGTATCACGGGCATAAAATTCAGGAGACACCACAGGCGGATTTAAGGTGGCTGGATCCGGTACAACAGGATAATTTTCATCGGGGGATTTCGGTGGGTAGGGTCCCGGAATGCCGACTGCGTCATGTGAGCACGGCGGCACTGGAATGCAATCCTGTGAATCTGATCGGATCATAATTAAGTTTGGGTCGATTCGGGGACCAGACGTCACTGGGAGGGGAGTCGGCACTGGAATTTGGGACTGGGGGAGGCATATTCAGAAGAATTTTCCTGTGGGACTGAACCACCCACTGGCTGATTCAAGGGGACCGACTGCGTGTAAATCGCTCCAGCATATCCCAGCGGAATCAGGTGCGTATCATGCGTACCCGTCACGACGCCAGTCAATCCCTGAAAATTTTCTTGAGGGTCCCCCGAATTTTGATTGGGACTCAAGACCCTCTGATAGGCACTGTCAATGAATCGTTCGTTGGAGGACTGGGAAGTGGCATTCGCCGCGGACTGACCAGAAGGGACTGTCAAATTTTGTTCTCCCCTCGTACCAGCCTGCACAACCGTATTATCTGAGGGAGAGGCAAAGCCCCCTCCCCCTTCAGGAAGAGCCCTCTCCGCCGGAAAATCAGACTGACACGTATCCGCCGATAGGGGAGCCGGTAATGCAAAACGAGAAACAATTTGAGACCCTACCGCTCGGACAGAAGTTTCTGAAGAATTTTCGGCCGAAATAGTTCCTACAGTACGGACCCGAGTTTCCGACGGGACCGACACACCATAACGCGAAACTATGTGGGGACCTGCCCCCTCAATATTCTGAACAGTCGTTTCACGCACAATTCGAACAGTTGTAGGGTCAACACCAGCCCACTGAGCCTGAACCTCCGATGCAAGGTCTTCTGAAATTTGTGGGGGGGGGGGGAACCACACCCGTGGGGGGAGCAACCCCCCAGCCGGCATAGGTGACTGCTCCGTGACTGCAACCATGGGGCCCCCAAAAGTTTGATGCAACATAGCAGCATAACCTCCCGCACCTACAGACTGAATATTAGAATTTGGGGCCACCCCCGGAGAGGGTTGACCCAACTGGGCCGAGTAGTGGGAGCCGGGAGACTTCCCCCGGCCCCCCCCCCGAACTATACAAACTTTGCACAGTTACAACAGCGGCACTGGGTGTTGGGGCCACTGGGGAGGGACGAGGCAAGCCCCGACCCAACCCAGACAACGACGGACGTGGCGCCCCTCCCGGCCCCCAAACGGGTAGTTGGTTGGGGGAGATTCCCCCCAACCCCCAAACTGCTGGGGTCGACGGCAGACTGAGACATAACAAAATTATCGTCGACTTCGGGTGCCTGAAAAGCAGGCAAAGTATCAAAAAGAGAAACTTTATCTGCTAACTGTTTTGATCTGGTACGAGTATGAGGAGGCGAAAAAATAGGCATTTACCGCATCTCACGGTCGCCAATTTGTAAAAATGTAATTATCGCCTATACTGTTAATAAAAGAGACTTGACTGATTTACTGCAGGTTCACATTCGGTAGTGTATGCCTACAGCCCTCCTCGTGCCTAATAAAACCTAATCAAAACTAACGAAATTAACACGATACTTTAATCTTAAATTTACACGAAATTATCAAGTAACATTTTCCATAAAATATACGAACACAGCACCAACAAATATTTCGTCAGACAAACCAAATTATACCAAATCACAACAAGAAATCTCGGCTGCCGTCACTACAAATAGAATCCCAAACCCAACCAACTATTCCTAGACTTCGAACCGAGACTACCCAATTTCAACCGTCAACTAAGTGACTCCATCTTTTTAAACTAGCACAGTAGCTAAGTTCAAAAAATAGTTTTATCATTTATGAAATAATTTCCAAAATTAACATCGTTTTCAACGAATATTTCACAATAGATTTATCTCTCCTCTCTTATGAATTCGAGTTCTATTTGCAATGATACGACATTATTACTGCAACTATGTAAATTTGGTGGCCTCCTCCAAGGGCAGCTCTCTAATCCTCATCTCATCTGTCATTGAAATCTGCTTAATATGAGCATTTGAACAGTGAGTTACTAACTCTCTGCAAAGCCGATTTAGTGGCAGAAGGGTTAAACCCGTGCTAAATGGTTTTGCAAAATTTTTCCTTTGAAAATAATTCTAATTTCTGCGTCCAGTATTGACGCAGACCTACTAATTACATAAGTGGCTTCCGCATCAACTAGTTACGTAGCTGCCTATTAATGAAGCCTTGCCGCTTCCTCTAGAGCTGACAACTTTTCTAATTTATAACAATCTAGGATTGGCTTTACTAAAACCATTTGTTGGCAAGTGAACTTATGCAAAAGTCTTAATATTTTTCTAGAAGCCAAAATACTTTCGGACTGCTGATTAGTTTCTTTGGCTTCCGTATAATTCATTTTGATATGTCAAGAATAGACTCATCGATGAACCTTGGACGTTTGTTCCCTCTGGTCAGATAGCTTGCCTACTTAGTTCAGAAATACCTTCTTCAACGTTATCATCCATCCGTGGAAATTCGAATAACAGTTTTTTCCCAAAATAAGCTCAGGTGCAAGTTTACTTTTGGTCAATGGCCTGTTTTGAAAAACTGCGATGATGTTCCGATGGACGAGGGGAGGTCAGTTTTTTGGGAAACTCCTTTCAACCCTCTCTCTTCAAACAAGAGTGGTCTGGCTATTGTCCATCCCTGATCTGCGAGTGGGGAGCGGAGAGGGTTCATTACCGCTGTTTCTCAAGAGGGAAGGTAAGCAACTTCCAATTTGATTGCAGATATCCCCTCCCCGTCTAGAGAAAGGGAGTTAGTTTTATTAGTTTTGAATTTTTAATCCGGTTTCCTCCCATACTGCATTATCACTGTCGACCCGCACCCTTATCCGAACGAGGGTGAAAGTAGCTACTTCTGGCCTAGATAGATAGCATTACTCAATGCTGTGATGACTACACAATATAGCTTTAATATCTCTGACTTACCTTGACTTACTTACTTTTAATACTTACTTAATACTTATTAATAATAATTAATACTTAACACTTAATACTTAAGGTGGTGATTCCTTTTAGGTACATATTGTTATTTGGCGGCGTAAATCATGATGAAATTTGATGAAACTTTCCGAAATAAGTTCTTTTAGCGTTCTAACACCCTCCGCGCAATCTCGATTCAAAAATTAGAGATTTACGGTCAGATTGGTTTTTCCCAATTTCTGAACGTTTGGCAGCAGCAATACAGTTATGACTATATTCATTCGAAAGATCTCATTGAGCTTCATATTTTTGCTTTTTAAAGCAAGTTTCTAACTTTTCTCTGCCGTGAGATATAGCCGATTTTCTTGTTTTGGCGTCGAACACTTGGCATTTTTGCAGAAATCAAATAATCCATCATTTCTCCAACTATGCAAGCCGTAAAATCAAACTAAGGGCGTCGATCTGAAGGTCTCACAGGGACAAATTATCCCACGCATGATCGTCTTCCAACTGCTATCGTGTAGGCTGCTATCATAAAATATGATAGCAGCAAAATGTTTTTGCAAAAACACGACCAATTTTTTTCCGAAGATTGTGGAGCATTCACCATGCAATCTGGAGAGCTGCCACTGAACAAATGGGTTCTGCACAAATATACCCAGGGACGATTTTTTAGTTGCCCCGATTGCTGCTTTCTACCTAAAGTAATCGCTGGACAAATTTGGAAAAAGTAGGCAAAATCCAGATTACGCACACATTTCAGCTTATTTCTCTGTAACGAAGAGCGATTTCACAATAAATAAAAAATCGTCCCCAGCTATTTGATGGTGGTATCGAATGATATAACTGATGTCTCACGAAAAAATTTACTTGAGTCTGCAAAAATTCTGGAAGATTATACTTCTTCTAAAATGTGTTTAAAATATTTTAGAAAAGCAACATTAGTTTCGTGGCATGCATTAAAAAGAGAAAATGTCAAGCTAAATTTTGACATAAAAATGGCTTCTTAACTCTTAGTAATGAATGAGTAATAATGGTGCAAACTTTATGTGACCAAAGGGAATCACCACCTTAATACTCAATACTTAATACTTACTTAATACTACTTAATACTTACTTCATACTTATAATCAATACTTACTTTTAATATCCCTGTGCTGGATCAAAGAACTCAACCTTTTAAACAATCGTTTTTCATCGATGCGGTTACTACAAATACAATAAACACATCTTAGTGGCTGGCTATGCCTATTGTTTTTTACAGAGAGACTGCCGACTCTTGGATGCTGTTCAGTAAAACGAGGATCCGTCCCGTTCTGCCTAAAACCACCCAGGAAGTCTTTTCACCACTTCCAATTCCAAATTAGATGGAACATGTTCTAATCTGTTTTACTGAGCCTTTAGATGCTGAATGAAAGTGTCCAATGTTCAGCTGAACAGCTGGCATTTTAAATGGAATAAGTGACGAGAGGAGACCTTTGCATCCGGTTTGGCAAAACTTTCTTCCTTATGTGCCATCAAATGTTAAATTGTGTGAAGCTAGCTTCAATAATAAATGATTTTTTGAGTCAGGCCAGGCTGTCTGCACAAAACATTAAACAATTAAAATGTAGGATCCTTTAATACGTAATAGAGGCGTGCGAATGCAAGTGTGTCTAAATTTATTACATCCGATGCCCGGTGTCATTTTAATTTAATTTAATGTTTGCAGTTTCAGAAACTCTAACAATTTTAACCTTTAACCTCTCATAATTTTTAGGTTAACTGTTCATTTTTGTTTTCATGATAATATATATTTTACAGCAAACTGAAACAGATGAAGGCTGAATATTATGGATTTATGCAGAGATTATGTGAACCAAAATGGTGAACTCGAATGAACTGTCTAAAGCAAAATTTAGGAGCGAAAATCGGGGCAGCCAAGTTTCAAGTGATGCTACTAGGCTTAGGAGCTCTTCCAAAACGGACTTACGTAATGTAGAATCCGTTTTCAAAGCATTCTCCTACATATGTAACTTAGGAGTTTGTACCACCGCACCTTATATTTCTCAGGTCATAGGTCATATTCATAGATCAGGTATATATTTCAGTGTGAATTTAGTGAAACTGGTTCTAAGCCAGTTTGAAATCAGCTTGTAAGAAGCTGCTGGATGGCTCCCTAGTTTCTAAGAACCAACATTTGAGACTATTTTTGTTGTTTCGCCCAGTGATATGCGATGCCATAGTCGGAATATTTAACTGAGTCGGTAAATTTAACTGAGAATAGTCAAAACTAAGTCAAGCTTAACTCAAGACTAGTCACCTTATTACGAGTGCTATCATACAATAGTTGCACAGTTGTAAGCTTGATCCCCTAGGCTAGAGTTTACTCCCCCCTTTGAAAGACCCAGTTCTGAATGGCTAACTTAACCTGGACGTCAGTTCAATTAGGTTAATGCTGATTTTTAGCTTTGAATTTACTTATTTAACCTGAAACCTGAGTTACTGTAAATTAGTGATGCTATCTATTTGGCATATCTTTGTGTGTGTGTGTTAAAGGTTAACTGGTGTTGGTTAATTGGTTATTCAGTATTCATCCTCAAATGAGCAAATTCGTGCCAGCAAAATACAATCTAGTCAAGGCTCTATGAAATGGGGGTGGCAGAAAAGGAAGAACCTATTTTGAATGGTTTTCTGTGCGTTTGTGTCATTTCAGTAGTTCAGAAGAAAGATGCCAGAAAGCTTTGGTCTAAAATTAGGAACCCGTTTTAACTAATGAGCCGCCGACTGACTGGGAAAGCTCTTAGCTTCAGCTTCATCTTGTTAATATGTATATTTTTCTTCTTTCAGCTTAATTTCTGCTATAACGACTTCCACTGATCCAGTTTCATCATGAATGAGACTTATGGGTCATTTTTTGACCAATTCAGCATTGGCTATAATTCTGTACACACTCAACTGTCCATTTGCATTTGTATGTTCGGAACTGTGGCCAACATACTAAATATTGCTGTTCTAACACGCAAGGAGATGCTGGGACCGACCAACCTATTACTGACAGGACTATCTTTGGCTCAGCTGGGATTAGTTGTAAACTATTTCACTCTTATCATTTATCAATATCTACGATTTAGTTGTTTTGCCAACTGGTATAGCTTTGTCCTAACTTTCTACAAGCTGGTCAATGTTAATCTGAGCATTGTGTTTCATACAATTGCTCTGTCCCATACCGTGCTGTTGGCAGTATTCCGCTTTATTGCCATTCGTTTGCCAACCAAGGCCCGAAAATATGTTAGCATCCACTCGGCTAGAGTGGTGATTGCGAGTCTTTATTTGTCGATTCCTGTAGTTTGCCTTCCGGTATTCTTTAGTACGGTTATTGCCAAGCTGGATCCCTTGGCAAATCGTGACCCCTATTCGGACGGGTGCAACAGAACTGGGGAAGACATTTATGACCTAACCTTTACCAACAACAATGTACTCATGCAGCTGCCTGTGTGGCTGTTTGGTACCCTATTTAAGATTGTTCCCTGCTTTGTCATATCAGTCCTCAGCTATCTGCTGATTGGCAGCTTGAAACAGGTGGAAAGAAAGAAGCTGCAGCTGAAGGGAAATGGAACCGCCAAGCCGGGTCATACTCGATCTGAGAGCAAGCGAACACAGAGAAATCGCATAACACTTATGCTGGTGATCATAGTGCTGCTGTTTGTGGTCGTAGAATTCCCCCAGGGAATAATGTGCTTTTTCGTGGGCATCTGGGGTAACGACTTTGCCTTCCAAGTCTATAATAATTTGGGTGAATTTTTTGAAATGCTAACTCTGCTCTACAGTTCCATTAACTTTATCCTGTACTGTACAATGAGTACGCAGTTTCAGAAGTCATTCAGAGATATGGTTTGCTCTAGTCGCTGTCAAAGTCGCTTCAAAGCTGAGGAGGCTTGCTCCCAGTTCAACGCTGTTGGCGCCACAGCGCCGCCTGGTGGCAATCAGCACAGTCCGTATCCAATTCAAACGAAGCAAAATGATGATGACGATGCTGAAACTAAACTACTGCAAAATGTGGAAATTGATCAGTCTTGATAATACAGACAGAGAACTATAACTGATCACTGATTTTCAATTGAAATTAATTAGTTTACTGTTTTAGTATACCTGCAAAAGAGGACACTTGCTGATTAGCTCGCCGGTTTTCCGCAGAGGAATGTTGAGGAAACTAAACACTCTCATGTCTCTAAAGCTGTACTTTCCTGTTCAATAGGAAAGACCAAGTGTTCATGTAATATTAATGTCATACTGTACAGTTGGAAACTTTGGTCTCTGAGCTGTATAATTTGGAAGGATAATAATAAATTTAGTTAATTGAAATGAAATTAATGGATATGACAAATGAAAAATGTAAAATTATACAAACTGCATTGTTGAGGTAGGCTGATGTAAAACGAAACATAAATGAAATCAAAAAACTGCAAGGCTTACGCGCAAATATAATTAAGCACTTCAACCAGCCTGCCACTGAGAACAGGTTAACCGGTTAACATATTTGCTCACTTGAAGCAGCCTTTGTTTAAGCAGCCAAACGATCTAACACCGTCTTGTTCACTTCGAGCAGCCTAAGCTTGAAAACGGTTTAACCTTGCTAAACCCGGGATAGCGTAACCTAACCCAGAAATGTTTGATTGGACTGGGTTTACCCAACCATGCAATTTTGGACTTAACCCCCAAAATGAGGCCTAACTCAGGTTAAGGTTCTCGATTTGATAGGACCGGCCCCAGGAGCTGATATGATCAAGCATCTCAACCTGGGTTGAAGCTTTGACCTGGGTTGAAACTGGGGCTGAAGACTTCAACCCAATGTTATCAAAACGAGGTAAAAATAACAGGAGTAGTAGACAAAAGCCGGGTCTAGGCCACTTGAGGAATGCAGCTATACTACATTCCTCAAATGCCATAAATTCCACAAATGCCATAAATTCCTCAAATGCCATACATTCCTCGAATACAGCCCTGAGGAATACAACCCTACTACATTCCTCACATATGGAATGCGGTTCCACTACATTTCGAAATTGTCTGAACCACCGCTATACATTCTTGAAATTCTTTAATGATAACTACATTTCTCAACTCCACGACCACTTGAGGAATGCAGTTATACTATATTCCTCCAATGTCATACATTCCTCAAATGCCATACATTCATCAAATGGAATGCTGTTCTATTTAGGTCAAGGTCTACATTCCCTAGCTTGACTTGTTCTATCAATTTAGGGTCTCTAATAAGAACATTCCAAAAGCAAATCATTTATTGTCAAAAATAACACTTGATACAATGTTAAAGTGTTAATGTATACAATTCAAATGATTCTCAGGAGCAATTAACCATTCGGGTATCTGCCAATGTTTTGCAGGAACATTTCCTAACCATTGTGTAAATTTCACATTTCTACAATCACAATTCTTTGAGCTCAGTACCATGGCAGCATCATCAACAGCAGCACGCATTGTTGGGAATTGATCACTACTCTGTTGATCTAATTTCTCCAGCCTCGTATAAATCTTCCAAGTAAACTCTCTTGTTAGAGTAAGATCGGACTTAGGCAATAATTTCAAAAGATCATACTGTCCAGATTTGAAAAGAGCTTCACGAAATAAAGCAGCAGCATACGGTCCAGCTCGTTGAATTCTAGACAAAAGTTCAAAATTTGCATCATGTGATGATTTGAATTTGATATCATCCACTGTTTGAAAAGGAAGCAGACGATTTTCGACGAAATAGTACTACAGGTTCTGCTTTCATTTCGTTGCAAAACAACACCAAATTGTCGATTACACACTCCATGGTAGAATGAAAGAATGGTATAATGTTGTATCCTTATATAATGTCTACTAATATCAAAGTGATCTAAATTTGTACTTGATCAAATGATTCATGCATGTTTATGATATTCATTTCTTCCGCGACAAAGCTATAAACTTCTTCCATGATGAGATCACAATAATCACTACTAGTGTTTGGTTTCACACAGTATGAATTTTCTATTTCAAAGCTTGGCGGAATGACACATCTACAGTTATACTTAGTAAATTCAACCCTTTCTATAACTGCTGGAATAAGTGCTTCCAAAAGCGGGCACCAATAATCCAAAAATAATTGAGCCTTCTTTGAATTTCTAAACATAAGATTTCTAATTTTAAGAACTATGAAGTATTTTCCATTCCTCACTTCAGTGAAAACGGTATGAAAGTACCGTGAAAATAAGGAAAATGGTTCTAAGAGTAGAATAGTGTTGTACTCCAGGTTATTCAGTCCCTTAACTACTTTGCATGATGAATGAACAATAGTTAAAGGCATTTAGTTAACAATACTTATAATGTTTTCCTATAAACTTCGACACATTTTCCGACACCACTTCAACTAAAAAATATTTAAGCGAAGGGTCTATTTCTACTTCAAAATTCAGTTGCTCCACAAAATCTTCTCAGACATTCTACAACAGGTACTTCGACCAAGTCTTATGACAATGCCTTATGACAGCAGCAGCTTTTTATGAGGTTATATGACTAATGGCTCGAAAATTTAGATCACGTGATTTGAACTTATTGCAGCAATATATATGCCACAACATAAGTCTAAGCAGTTGCTGTTGAAACTTAAAAATGAATCAAATGAGATAAGAATTAGGTATACAAAGACAGGCTTTGGTTAAAGAGAATGTTGCTTGCGTGTTTTTACTGCTTGTTCTTAAAGAAAGGATTTTCTGAACTGGAACTTACAGAGGCGAAATCCAATAATTCAAACCAGTCTCGTTTTTGTTTAACATTTTTCTTTCGTTGTTATAAAGTTGTTACTCTCAGCAGACTTCTGCTCACAAGGAAAAAATGCTATCTAATAAAAGTGGATAGTTTTAAAACAGTGATCCACCCATAGTGAAGTGTGTATCTGTGAAAGGATTGTGTGTTTCTCATTGCCTACTTAGTTTTCTAAATGAAACTAGT
>JASAND010027609.1:0-61495 GCA_030248195.1 Trissonchulus latispiculum | reverse complement strand
AAATTTAACCAAAACATTTTATTTTTGTCCGCAACTTTAAAAATTTTTTAAAACTTGGTACCCTTTGCTCCTGTGGTAGTAGCAATGCAAGTTTCTACGTATTATAACACGCGCTGAGACAAATACAATTGTATGTATGTATAACACAAGATCATAGTTGTTAATGTTAAATAGGGTTTATTCTCATCTTGTGTCCAGTCGGAAATTATAAATAAGTTGTGCTTGTGCACTGATGAATATAGTAATCGTATTTAAGCTGTATGAAGTCCTAGGTTTATTTGCATATTTAATTTGCATATTCTACACCACTTTATAATTTCGTATCTTTAGTTTAGTTTTTTGCCTAGGATTGATAGTATGCTTAAATGAGATTATCTCGTCGAGAATCAGAGAGATAATGAAAGCTATTTATTTAGTGTATAGTATTCTAAATTTCAGAAAACTTTTCAAAACTTGTCCGGATGAGTTCTAAGTAGTCAACCGGTCAAGTCAGACATTCGGTAAAATTCTCCAAACACTATGTCGCAGTTTGATTGAAAAATAAAAGGAGAATCATGTTTTTCCGGAAACAAAATTTGATACATATGAAGATTCAAAACATAGAAGGGGAGTTATGACAGGTTCTTGGACTTTTGGTTCAGTGTTTCGTGTTTTATTTCACCTATAAATTTAAGAAATAAACTCTTCTTAAAGACGCCCTTACCAAATTTCAATTCAACCAAAATTTCTGATTTTTCCCAGCTCATAAGTGCAATTCTGTTCGGTTGTTGGAAATAAAATGAAACTGCAAGAAGGAAATAGCAAAACCGTAATCTATCGACACAAAAATTGCTGCAACTTAATTCAAAAGCAATAAAGTGAAAAATTATGGAGGATAACAGCAAGTTACTATGACAAATTTGTACTGTGACTGCGGTAGCAATAAAGTGAAAAATTATGGAGGATAACAGCAAGTTACTATGACAAATTTGTACTGTGACTGCGGTAACCGCACTTTGTTTTAACCGCGGTTACCGTCAGAAACGGTAAAACCCGCGGTTAGCCGCGCGGTAACCACACCAAAAAGCCCGGTATATATATGGTAATGAATATTTTCTGTCGCGCTCATCCCTCCAAACTCCGTCCTGCCACAAGACATTGGGTGCCAGTGCTCTCTGGATTCTCAGCCGTAGAGCCAGTAGTGCCAAATCATCTTGGATCGCTGACTCATACTGAAACTGAAATTGAAATCGTCTGCCGGAACAACGCTACTGGAAAAGAAATTTAGATTGCGCAATAATTTTATCAAAAAATTCAATATTTAAGATTTTCCTTGAAACAAGCTTCTGTTCGGATTTCAAGTGATTCGGGCAAGTTTAAAATTACATACGTTATTGGGATTTATTTGAACTGTTATGCTGTAAGGTGTAAAAACGGCCAAATCTTGGATAAATTTTTGTTGGTTTGGATTTCCGCTGTCTCTTTATGAAAATTTCTAGGTGTATTGTATTTCGCTGAGCTCTATCTACACTTAGATTAAGAAAATTGATTTTTCTATAAGCTCTTTACTTAGCCGATTGGTTTACTATGTATATAGTATTTAGTTATTTACGTACTACTTTTATGGACAGTCTGAAGTGTTTAAACTTTTACTATATGTATTAAGCAATAAGTCTAGTTTTATGGGTCTTCGCTTTTTTCCATTCCCAGCGCAACTGGGATACTGTCTTCCTGTAGCCATGGCTTTACCCTTAAACCATATCCTATGTAGTCATAAAGGGGGTTCAGAGCCTTTCTGATTATGCCTTTGTCGTGAGGCCGGCTCTAGAGCAAGATATACCCTTCCCCATCTCTTTCCCGTCGAGCTCCCTGTCTTCTCTCTGTCTCTCCGTGAAAGTTACAGAGAAGGGGCGAAAGGGTGCCTTAGGGTCTGTCTATACCCAGTTCCTTAAGCGCTCGCTTCATTTAATTATGTGTAGTGGCAATATTGAGATATCAGGTTAGAAGGTTGGATACACTATTATGGATTTTCCAATGTAGGGGGCTCGAAAGGTGAAGAACCTTTACTGCTCTCTTTCTCTCTCTCCGTTATAGTTCGTTCCCCAGATTTGAGATCACCCTAGAGATATAGGTCCTTGTTCCTGCAGCTGATTGAATTTTGTGATAAGAAAGCTTTAGTTGAAAATTTTTGATTTTAGATTTCAATATGCTTCATGATGGATTGCATCTTAAATCGGGAAATCTTTGCAGAAGGTATGCTAAATTGTAATTGTATATATATACTGTACGTGAAATGGATTGTGTACATCAATTATATATGTTCCGTTTAGTGCTGACGGAGTTTTATTTTAAATTCAAAATATTTAAATCTATTTCATCCATTTAGGCTATGTAACTAGTCAGGGCAAATTGTTTATTTTAAGGATGAAATATCTTTTCGTGCATATATTGTGGCTGTGGGGTCGTATATACGCTTTCGCTTACTTTAAATTATATATACTACTGATTTTGTATTACTTTTCAGTTAGGTAGAGTCCTAGATATATACTGCGGCCATACCTGAGTTGTTGGAAAAAGAATTGAATTGGCAAGGGGGGAGTAAGTTCCGGACTTGCTTGAAAGGAGGCAGCCTCCTAATGCCGGGGCTTTGCCTCCCTTCCCTGGCTTGGTTCCCCCTATAGGTGTGTGTATCTTCTAATGTCTCTCCTCGTTCTCCCCTACTTTCTTGTGTCTGCATTCAGAGTTGGGTTGCTTGGGTGCCTCTTGCCTTTGAAATTTTGCTTCGCCTTCGCAAGCTGACGCACCTGCCTTCCCCTTCCCCCACTTTTTTGCTCCTTTTGCCCGACTACCTACTTCTTCATCATGTCTATTGATGAAGGGAGGGGGAATAGAGGGGGGTTAAGAACCACAAGCCCCTTCTCTTCAAGATAGGCTAGAGATACAACACATGTATGTGAAAGGGACGAGAACGAGGGAACGCATAATGACTGGTCTAATACCCTGACTCTCTCTCTCTGTCTCTGGCTAAACCTAAACCTACCTATATGGTTAGTACCTGCCTTCTAATGCACACTTTCTATAATGCCGACTCGCTGGTTAGCGCTGCTACGTATATACTAGTCGTCGATTCGTCGGTCTGGCTTCCTGTCGTCCCTTCAGCTATTTAGTACCCAGAAGGGTCTTTTCTATATAATAGCTTCAGCTTCAGCCTCTGCATAATATTTCCTTGGCCTTCATCCTGGTACTATTCGTTTGGATAAACGAGTCTTTCCTGTGTAAGTCTATAAGCCAGCTCGAACAGCCTGCTTGCCTATGATTTAGGGGTGTTTTAGTGATAGAAAAAGAAAATACTCGACCGAGGTTGATAACCGGTCTTTTGTGTTACGCCTCGCCTTCTCTGTTGAGAATTTAGTAGATACAGGTACACCAATTTTTACTGATTTTGGTTGAAGCCGAACTTAAAATATTTCGGTTAAATATATGTGTACTGTTTGTTATTATCTTATTAACATAATATTACTGAATCTCGATCACTGTTTTTATTGTTGAGTGCATGAAAGTGGTTTAATTTGTGTATGTGTACAAATTTTTCGTTGGATGTTAGATAAATGTCAGCTTTGGTTGAAGTACATAATGAATATACACGTACGTACTATAACCCATTTCCTCATCTGATCTTGAAGTTCCTAAGAAGTATAGAAGCAGCATATAATACATTGAAGGGAAATGTATATGTTTGTATATTGTGTCCGCATCATCTGAGAAAAGTTTTTGGCCAGAGAGGGGGCAAAAGAAAGATAGTTGCAATGAAGTTTGCCCTTGTAATTTGACTGGCACAAGTCGGCGCGGCCAAACGTCTGTTTAGTTTGGAGAGACCTTGTTTGGGAGTTGTGAACCGCTTTCCAGTACCGACTAACTTGACTGACTGTCTTTGTGGGTGTGTATAGGTACGTATATGTGTAAAGTTGGTCTGCGTCTCTATCACTGCCTATAGGAACGTACAAAATTTCCAAACTTTTATGTCCGCAATCACAGGTGAATGGATAGCGAGCGAGCGAGCGAGAGACAAAGTGTGTATGGATGGAAATGTTTGGGTCTATTTTGCAAAACTTTTTCAAATCTAGTATAGCGTACCTATATATCTAAGTACAGATTTATTATATATAGTTTTAGTGCGCATAGGTATGCGTGCTCTTTCGCTCTCTGTGCCATCGTCCTCCTGTAGGGGTTTTTGGTTGGGCTGTGAAAAGTTTAAAATTCAGTCATGCACGCCACTTATGTAAAAGATGGATAGATGGCGGAGTCAGTGGAAGGAAGGTTAATAAAATTTGTCATTCAAGGTCATCGCACCCCCCCTAAATGGTAATGTGTCCTGACGCTCTCGTCTCGCTCTCACTACGTAATGGCTCTCATTATAGGGCCCCCTTTCAACTGGTTCCAGTTTCCGCCCCCTCCCCTCTCCTCTATTCTATCTTGCCTGTCCTTCCAGTGGCTTTTTGCTTTCTTTTCCAAGAAGCCTATATATATACTATGTATAATTGGCCCTCCTACTCTTTTCTCAACCTTCAAGTCCACATTTTTAAGAAGGAAGGCAAAAGGCAGGGGAAACTCAAAATCCACCCTCCAATCTAAGTGTGACTAAAAGAAGGGATATACTTATATACTTAGTGTTTGGGAAAAGGTCGGACGACCCAAAAAGGGGTTTCCAGAATATAGTAACATGCGTACGTACAGAGAAAGAGAGATTCCTATCGCCCTTCAGGGCAAGAAAAAGGGTTTTAGACCTTGGCCTAATTTTGGCCCTCCTGACAGGTGATTATTTCTAAACATTATCACTTTGGTCGTCGTCATCATTTCTCTTTTCCCCGTTTCCTATCTATTCCTTCATTTGCCCTGAACATTTCAAAAGGTCAAAGACCCTAGGTCATTCTCCGGGTCCGTCCACGTTAAATGTCCGTTAAATAAAACCCACGATAGATATTCTTGTTAAAGTTGCCTGTATATATGTTTGAGGGCTTTAAATCTGCGTGAACTGAACTGTTAGTTAAGCTGTATATACTATTGTTGTAAATATAGAAGGCCTTTTTCCTTTATTTGTGCTGTATGCACCAGTGTTTAGCAGTGATCCGTACTCAGGTGCACATAACTTAAGGTCATCTGTAAATAAAGCTTGTGCATTGCTTTCGTGGATTTAGTTTGTACAAAATCTGGGTCTTGTCTCGATTACCCTCAATTACCACCACTCAAAATTCTTACCTTGACCAATTCAGTTAAAATTTGGTATTGGTACGTATGTTTTATACCACATTTTATAAATTTTTTGGATTTCGCGAAATTCGATTTTTCGAAAAAGTTGTATGTGGGGGTTTTGAAGTCCCTTTTTCATTTCAAATTTTTGTTAGTTTGCTGTAAGCTAAAGTTGTAAGCATAAGATATAAGCTTATATTGAGCTAGCGAGAAGCTGAATCGAAAAACGGACTTCAGATTCGTGTTCTGCGACCCCGAAAACCCCTATATTCAACTTTTCAGCAAAATCGAAGACAAAACAGTTTTCGGTCCCTCTTGGGTCCCCCCCCTTTGTGAAGCGAAAAAAATCGAAATCGAAAACTTTTGCGATATTTGAACTCAACGTGGTCTAAAACATACCCATACCAAATTTTAACTCAATTGGTCAAGTTTTAGGAATTTTGAGTGGTGGGGGCTGGGGGGGCAATCGAGACAAGACCTCTAAATCTTTCGTTGCAGTTTTCGTTAAGGTCAGCTTGAAACTTAAAAGTTATTTATGAACTTAAATCAGATTAGACGTTACGTAATTGCCTAGCTTGCGTAGTTGTGCATATGCTGAATCTAGAATTCTAGAAAAGGAGTTTTTCGATTCGCAAGAGGGGACCAAGCTAAAACTTTTTATGCCTATTTCTGTATATATATATATATAGTTGTAAATAAAATCAAAATAAATAAAAACATATATATATATTATATATATATATATGTATATATATAACGTGAATCTGAAATCTTTTTTCGATTCAGAAGTTTGTTAGCTCAGAATAATCTAAGGTTGTAAACGTAATATGTAGGCGAGGCGTAGTACGAGCTAACTAACAGCTGAATCGAAAAACGGATATCTGATTCTAGTTCTGCGACCTCAAAAATTCCCAAATACATCTTTACAGGAAAGCCAGAAAGAAAACATTTTTCGGTTTCCCTGACCTTCCCTTGGGAACCGAAAAAATCTAATTTTGTGAAATCAAAAATGTTTCCTTATATACATGCATGTGGACTTTGAATGGTCAGAAACATTACCCACACCACATTTTAACTAATTCGGTCGAGTTTAAAATATTTTGAGTCGTCAAGACCCTTGGTTCTAGCTGGGAATGACTAATAAGCATTTGGACAAGGCGGAATGGGGCAAAGCTCCTTTGTTGCAGAAAGTTTGCGTTTAGTTAAGCTGCTTTCAGTTTTCTTTGATCTTCCTTAACCCCGGTATTTATGTGTACTCTATGCCCTTGTGAATGTCAATGGTTTATTGCTGCTTTTCCCTGCACTAGCCATCCATCCTTTTCTATTGTATGTGGGCGTGCCTGGCTTCTCTCTGTGTCTGTGTTATGTGCATGTGTGTGGTATTTTTCTTCTTTCCTTCCACAATACCGGTTGCTGGCATTGCCGGGCTGGTTTTGCTTTAGTCGCCTACAAAAAGCGCAAAGGTCTATTGATACTTTTGGTTGGGCCCCTTCTTATCTGCGTAGTTGAGAGCGAGACACTTTACGCTGTTGAATATGCGCTGGGCTGGAGTCTTTTGGGTGGGTATGCAAGTCCTTTCTTCTTTCTATGATAGCGCCACGAATGTTGTTAATGCTTTGGCCGATAGTTTATGTGCATACGCATACGTACTTGGTCATACTTGTTTGTGGAAATTCGTAATAATAGTTGAATTTTTGCTTTATTTGTGTTTTAAATTTTTATGCCATAAGAGTAGGGGTGACTGAGGTCCCACTAGTGGGAGAGGGAAAGACAAGAGCTGGGAAGGAACTTGAAGTGGCCTAAAATTGCCAAAAGTGTAGTAAAAATTAGCCTGTTTTACCTGTACTACTATAATAAAGTTACAAACGCTCAAAAACGCACAACCCTACACCCAGTAGAAAAGAGCCAGGGTTACATAATATACTTATCACATCGTACTCGAAGTTGCAACGTGTAATAATGCTACCGGATCAAGTATATATGAGCCTGACCTCGTTCATTCACTTTGGCTGTTGAACTAGATGCTCCTTTTAGTGTTCCCCTTAAGCCTTAAGCATACCTATATAGTATATAATTAATAAATACACATTATATAATATGTATATTTATTTAATATGTTTATTTATAGGTATTATATACAAGGATGGATGACAAAAACTTGAACAACTACTCAGTTTTATTGTGATCAGTTTACTCTAGTTTCCGGTTTCCGTTCGTTTCTTTGTTTTTAATATTTCCTTTCGTTTTTTCCTTTTTTACCTTCACTATCCGTCCGCTCTCACCTCGTCGCCCCAAGTCTGTTGAGAAATTTAAGTTACACACATGCTTGTGCACTGGATTTTAAAATTTTATTATACACAAAACTTAGGCACACATATATCTGTCTGTGTCCTTCACTGCCCAACACACCCTTCCCTTCGCACATGATTGGGGCCATTGGCAGTTAGTAGGGTCCTTTTGCAATGAAAATCTCCCCACACTGCTATATATATTATGGATAGTCAGTCGCAAGTACAAAACTGAGTGTAAGTCAGTGGTGGTGTTTTCTGTACAGGCATGCCAGTACTGTGCGTATATGTGGGTCATGTGCGTTTTACTGACATTTCAAGTCCTCCATTCCCACCTTGGCTTTGGCTTACCGGGCCTGGGCCTGTCTGTCGCTCCCCGTGTGTAATTTTAACCCAAGCATTTTGGCTGTATGTAGTTGTAGTAATGTGGTTCTATTTTTGGTTGTAAGTATATGTTGGGTTGAATTAGAATCACGATCTAGGAATTTGGGAGGTGCAGTTGAATCACTTCAACCATAAAATTTCCTCTTATTCTTGTAGTAAACGTGCAAAAGCCCCCCTCCCTTCATTAGAAATCGCCAAGAAATACAAGAAATAAGCCAACAGTTGGGTATAACTTCAGGCACGTAGGCACTGCTTTATTTCGTTATTTCACAATATACGATACGAACCACCGTGCAGGAAAAGGCAATACAGGGACAACACCTTTACGTGGAACCAGTTTGTACATAAATTATATGCATATTAAGCGTGTGCGTAGGTATGTCCGTGTGTATGCATGAGTATGTGTATGTGTGTATGTATGTGTGTGTGTGTCCGTCCTTGTGCGCGCCGTGCTCGCTCGCTGTCTTTGATGGTGGTGGTGGTTATTCCTGTTTGCTTATTGCATACAATCATTCCCCTACAACCTACCTACCTTTCTCTCTCTCTCTTTCTCGCTGTTTCTACAGTACACATTTGCTAGCCAGCCAACCCCTGCCAGCTCAGCTCTACTTTGGCACACGTACGTTTATTGTGAATATTCCGTTTGTTCGTCATATCCGGTTTCATTTGGGCCCCCTTCTTTTACGGTTTCCATTTTTTCGGTTCATGGTGACGCTAAAAAGTACATTTAATCGTCCCTTTTTCAGCCATCGACGCCCCCACTGCTCACACCAACATTGGGGTTTGGGTAAAACCCGGCCCCGGCGCATGTAATTGTTTTAGGTGGGTAAAACACGGCCCGGCCCGGCCCGGCCCCGGCGCAGGGTTAAACCTGGTTTGCAGATCGTCCGTTTGTTATGTCAACTTTTCTTAGCTCAGACGCCTTGCCCAGGACCTGGTTGGTGATAATATATATCTGGAATCTTAAATCAACTGGAATCTTAAACTTATAAACTTATTAAAACGGGTTTTAACGCAATTTGTTAGCGACCATCATGCTCCGTGTTCAGATTTTGCTGCGAATATTTGTTGTATAGTAATCCCAAGGGCACATATCAGAGAAGGCCATGATCATGCGAAAAGTTTTTGCTTAATCCTAGAGTTGAGAGATGTGGAGAAACAGAGTAGTCCTCACGTGTGTTTCAGTGATTGAGGACTTCAGTGACTAATAGTGATTGAGATTACATAATTAAAAATTTAAATTATATATAATGATATAGCAATATATATATATGCTATGTATATTTTACAGCCCGAGTGAGTATATTATAGAGGCTTTGGGTCTTTCCCATTATCCCTTCCCCCACAGCTCCGAAGAAGTACCGAGAAGCACAGTTTGACTGATTCAGTTGAAATTCGGTAGGGATAGGTTTTCGGACCTGCTGACTTCAAAAATGCAAAAATTTAAAAAATTTTTAAAATTTTTTAAAAATTTAAAAATTTTAGTTAGGTAAAGGGGGACCAAGGGGAACCGAAAAATTTTTTGAAATATATAAATTTTGCTGAAAACATGCTTACAAGGGTTTTCTGGGGCGCTGATCACGAATCTGAAATCCGTTTTTCGATTCAGCTTTTCGTTGGCTTAATATAAGGTTCCCCTTGGTCCCCCCTTACCAAACTAAAATTTTTAAAAATTTAAAATTTTTGCATTTTTGATGTCAGCAGGTCCGAAAACCTACCCCTACCAAATTTCAACCCAATCGGTCAAATTGTGCTTCTTCGGTGCTTCTTCGGAGCTGTGGAGGGGGATAATGGGAAAGACCCGAGGCTTTGGCAGAACGAAACGGATGATCATTAGATTATATAGATTTGTCTCTGTCCAAATTAGCTGGGTTTCATCCACCACGTAGGACATCGTGTAGCCCAGACCATCAAGCTTTCAACGAAACTTGCTGGCTGCAGCATATAACACAGTCCCGGACAAGAACGCCGGCGATTGGCTATATAGAGAGAGTAATTTATATACTGTGGCGTGAGATGGTATTTGAAAAGCGACTACCTTGCTCGTACCATTGTGTAAGTGTTCTTTTTGGTTCATAAAGGCAGCAAGGAAAGAGCATTTAGTTCTATAAATCTACGTTGGTTCTTTTGTGTGGCCTGTGTGCTTTCCTTCCGTCAACGCTTTGTTGCAAGCTGGTGCAAATGCTGCAGTACGTACGTACAGATATTATGACTATTGACTGACTGTTTCGTTATTGGGATTTCTAACTGGAATGATGGTATGGTTTCATTCTAATTTTGTATTCAAGGAGTTGTTATGCAATTTGTTATTTGTTGTTGTGCCATAAAAATTAAAGAAATGGGAAAGTTAAATTTATATAGATATAAAATAAAACAGAGATATATATATATATATATATATATATATATATATATATATATCTGTAGGTTGGTAAATTTTGATGTTTTTGTACCGCTGCTGTTGTTTTCGTCGGACCTTTTTAATCAAGACTAATTTATTAATTTTTGCATATATTTGTGATAAAATTTAAACGTGTCTGTGTTTCGTCCTTCCCTCCAGAAGTTTTTGGTTTTGGGCACATGTTGACTGGCTTGTATATATTGTGGTTGCGATTGATTATTGGTTTTTGATTAAAATTTAAAATTAAAATTGTAAAATTTTTGATTTAATTTATATGCTTGTCTTTACATGGCGTAGGATTGGTAGTTTCTTGCAGTTTAGTCAGGCGTCCGTTTGAGAGTCCCCCTGTGTAAATGTTGAAATGTTTACGGCATTATGGGAAGGTATTGGTAGGTAGCTGGGTAGGTTTGGAATAAAAGGGGTGATACTGACAGATTTCTCCATCGTACACAACGGCGAACATAGAGCTCGCTTTTCAACTGAAATAAAATATTCCCACCCGGCTTTACGTACCTGCCTACCTACCTATACTTGTGCGATTTTCCAGCTTTACCAGTTCTCTACCTACCTACCTACCTACCTAAAGCTTACACGTACCTTGGGCCAGTCATACCCCCATCATATAAGTAGATAATAATGATAGGTGGAATGGTGTAAGTAATAGTCAATGGGAACTGCGTTTTATATAGGTATTGGCAGCCGGCTTTCTATGTCTAGAGACAGAGAGACATACCTGTGCTATCTTCCCTTTGCTATCAGTGTTCGTTTCGTTAGTCGGTGGTGGTACAGAGACGAGATGTTCACTTCGCCTGTAGGTAAGGTAAGGACATGACTGTTCAAATTTCCCCTTTTTCTTATTTGGCCAACTGTTTATAATAGAACTCTAGCTTTTGGTTGTCAGCTTCGCACTCTGTGAAATTTAGTTCTTAAAAATTAATATTCGAAATTAGGGAGTAGTCAATTCAGAGTCATTTGAAACAAAACAGGAGACAGACTAACGATTTCTATCGATTTGAATTTTCAACGCTTTTGCAGCATCAATCAATCAAGCTTCATAGGCAAAAGTGGCTATTTAATGAAAAATAGTTATTTTAAGCTAATTTGAATCAAGGCTGATTCGATGCTTTTTCAGGCGTTTTAAACGCAACCTTCAACTTCCTTCAGAAATGGTTTTTTGCTGGATGTGGACAATTTCTTGCCCGAACAGTGGGAAAATTTTTAGTTTTAAAGAAAGTGGCCAGATCTTAGAGCCCACGTTAACAGGTGTCTTTTCTGATAGTTTGGTTCAATGGCTCAATATTATATACCACATATTATATTGTTGATCTCATGAGATCTACCAGGTTTCTTGTACCCTTATTTGTGGGTAGTTTTATACCATGATACGCTAAAAAGGTACTGGTGCATTGAAAATGCCTATGTAAATACATATTATATATTTATATATATATATATATATATATATATATATATTTATATATATATATATATAGTGCAGTTTGGGTAATCTAAAAAGAAATTTTATTTTCATATTTTTAAGCTACCACCTGTTATATATTACATATGTGGTGTCTGCAACTCAAAAGTAAAGTATGGGGGGGCTGGCGGCGGAAGCTAAAAGTCCAAGCTGCTGGCTTGAAAGGGAGCAAGAAAGGGGTTGCCTGACATTTTGCTGAACTCTTGTGCGGCGCCAGCTGGTTGCCCTCTTTCTCGCAATTATTGCCATTGTTTTAAATCCCGCGCCCAGAAGTAAGAGTGGGCTGTTTAGGACAGGATTTATAACAATTGTCTGTAGAAGCATTTTTAATAGGACAGCCTTGCTTGAACTGGAGCACTGCAAATGCAATTGCAAGCAGGCACATTTCCTACGCTTAGAAAGAGTGAAAGGGTTTAGGGCAGGCCAAGGGGTCCGCTCTCCGCCATAGAACCTTTCTAACCCAGGCGTGCATTTGATGCATACTTAGTATATGCGTACGTATAGGTTTGCTTCTATGTGATAGCCATAGACATATACCTAACCTAAACCTATATACTTTCCTGAGAACGTACGTATAAAAATGCAATGGCATTTTTCGGTTCTCCAGTGCCAGTGCCAGCAAGCGTGCCTAATGATGTCTTGTGCTTAGTCAGTGCAATGGGTATGGGAGGGGGTTATGGGGGCTGGCGGCGGGTACGTCTCGTGTGGTATGTGTGTGCGCAGTACGTAGGAAAGAAAGAAGCGAACCCCTTTAAATTTTTGAAAATGAGACATTTTAGAACCTAGGACTGGGCTTGGCTCGTTGGGCGTATGTGATGGTGGCGCTGTGCTTTCCATCCAGTTTATATGTGTGTTATATTGAATTCTGAAGGTTAATAAACTACTAGGATAGTATATATTACTGTTATATTTATACAGAGATGGCAGGTAATGTCTAAGTATATATATATACTTCTGCATTGTATGGTTAAATATATAGTTCATTTGTTTGTATAGTTTCTGTTCTAATATAGCTTATTCGCAGCGTCAGAAACTTTTATATTTTAAAAATTTTAAACTTTTAAAAAATTTTCGGTTCCCCTTGGTCCCCCCCCCTTACCAAACTAAAATTTTAAAATTTTTGCATTTTTGCATTTTTGAAATCAGCCGGTCCGAAAACCTACCTCCACCAAATTTCAACTCAACAGTCAAATTGTGCTTCTTCGGTACTTCTTCAGAGCTGCGGGGGGATAACGGGAAAGACCCGAACCATTTAACCTTGATTTTATATAGGCACGATGTATATATAATTAAAAAATTTGTAAACATGAATAGCTTATATATAATATTAATGTATACTTCAGCTTTTCTGCACTTTTGACTGATCATTTTTAAACTTTCTTTCAATTTCCATTCTTATTGCGCCTTCTTCTCTAGAAATGCCTTTCGTACGAGCAGTGAGTAGAGCCGAAAGGTTAAGATGGTCTGCTCCAGCTTCCCGTTGTTGGGCAGCCAGGCAAAGTAGCAACAGATATAGTTGCTGCTGATCTGGGAGGGGAGGGAACAACACTTGCGGAAATTTATAAGCTTAACTTGTCAGTTGATCTGAGGTAACGAAAAGCAAAATGGAAGAAGCTGTTTTAAGATTCTTACTCTTGACCTTACGTATTTATCTAACACTCGACAAAGACTATTTAAGCTATATTTTGGAAAGTTTTGCGGCTTGGGCTTACACATTATACACATATGATATGTCCAGTCTCTAATTAAGCGTAATAATTAGGTAGTTTGTCTCTGGGATAAAATTCATCTTCTAACCACATGGGGCAGCAAAAAATTCCATTGTTATTATATATATATAATTATATATATATACTGTTATTATATTATATTCATCTTGAGTGCCCGAATTGAGTGATGTTCTAATTTCATTAAGTATATATATATATGAAGAAACATATATATTGTAAAAAGCAAGGAGCTAGGACGTGCAGTATGTATATATATGCTTTTAGCAGATGTTTTTGACGGCAGGTATACGTACCTATATATATATATATATATATATATATATATATATATATATATATATATATATATATATATATATATATATATCTGCTTATGTTTCTGACGTCATTTTTTATAGGTTACGTATATACATATATATATTTTATTTGTGGCCCTATTGCAGTTGTTGACAATAATCACTGCTGAAATGAGTAACTGTTATTTTTTCCTCTGCCCGCGGTACCTGTATACTCATTCGCAGGCATGAAGTGCGTTCGGTATTAAGTGGGTGGAAGCAGTAGCGAGCGAGCGAACGAACGAACGAATTTTTACTCTTTTGGGGACTTGAATTGTCCGGTTGTCGAAGATTTGATAAAATGCACGAAGGCGTATATACAGTTTGTGTTTCATATGGCTAGAAGGCCCTGAGGGCATTACAGCCTTTCCATAATTGTAGGACCGTTCTATTATTGTATTGCAGCAAAGCAATAGGTAGGTACGTAGGTATGCAGCAGTGTGATTGAGCGTTGCGCTGTACTGCACATACAGTTTCATCAGTTTTGTATGAAAAGGGTTTGAGAGAGAGAGAGCTCTGTGGAGCGCATACCTACCTACTTTAGTGTTTGCAAACGAACTGCCTGCCTTTCCTGCCTGCCTGCCTTTTTCCACTGCTGCGAAATGTGAAGGCGATTTACGTCGACGTCGTTTGTATGCGAGCGAGCGAGCGATTGCATTTTTGCAAAAATTGTCCCCCGCGCTCGCTGTTGTCCTCGTCTCGCTGCCATCACAGGTTTTCAAGTTTTCTCGCTTGAAACAGTTTTCAAATCAAATCCCCCCAGCAGTATGTACTTAGTGCCTTGCCATGCCAAGTGTTGCCCCTTTTATTCTCATACACACAGAGAGAGAGTACATAAATATAGTGTGCCGCTTTGGTATCTGTGTTACTGTAAAGGTTTTCTGCTCTGCTGTTGTAGAGTTGTTGTGCAGGAATGTGTATATAAATGGATTGGTTATATATAATATAATACTAGGGCAGCCTAGCCGAGTGTTGTAATAGTTCGTGTGTGGGGACGGAAAGTTTTATAGAAAATGTGTGCCACGTTGGCGGCAGTCATTGCTCTCTAGTTTATTCACTTGTCCCCCCCTTTTTAGCCTCTCTACCTTCATTTTGGAAAAGGTGGAACACGTTTTGAGGTCCCTCTTTTGGTGGGTAGGGAGGGATGCAGATTCAGTCAATAAATATTTTGACATGTATATATAAGTTGAAACTTTTCCAGGCCATTCTAGGTTTAAAATATAAACTGTATAATACATTTGGAGTGGTTATCTTAGTGGAACCGTTCAAAGGAGTGGTATATATAGTAGTGATGGACACCGAATATTTTTGCGTATCTGGAAATCCGCCTTCTTTGGTTAACAAATGTCCGGACATTCGGTTATCCTCCTATTCAAAACTTAAAGTCAAGAAATTTTTTATTTCACACTTCAAATTTCAGTTTTTCTGGCAATGTTTCGCTGCCTATGAGTATGAACTTCTGTCATTAAGCCTTGGTCTACAACCTTGGTTTTAAAAATATTTTAGAGAAAATTTTGAAAAATGCTTTGGATCTTTTCAGGATAAACCTCCCGATCAAGATTCCGCAAAACTTGACCAAATGAGCTGAAATTTGGTATATATGTGTGTTTTCGACCACGCTGACTTCTTCAAATATATATCGCAAAATTTTTTGATTTCGCGAAATTCAATTTTTTTTCGATTCGTAAGGGGGAACCCAGGGGAACCGAAAATTTTTTGTTTTCAATTTTGCTGAAAAGTAGTATTCAGGGGTTTTCGGGGTCGCGGAACAGAATCTGAAGTCCGTTCTTCGATTCAGCTTTTCGTTAGCTCAATATAAGCTTAAAGCTTATATTGAGCTAATTCGTTAGCTCAATATAAGCTTAAAGCTTATATTGAGCTAACGAAAAGCTGAATCGAAAAACGGTCTTCAGATTTATGTTCTGCGACCCCGAAAACCCTTGAATACAACTTTTCAGCAAAATTGAAAACAAGAATTTTCGGTTCCTCTTGGTTCCTCCTTATATACGAATCGAAAAAATTTCGCGAAATAAAAAAATTTTGCGATATTTGAACTCAGCGTGGCCGAAAACATGTATACCCATAATAAATTTTAGCTCAATTGGTCAAGTTTTGCGGAATCTGGTTGTGGGGGGTTATCCTGAAATGATCCAATGCTTTTTGAAATTGTTGTCAAAAATTCGCCTAGTTTTAATTACCTTGTCTACAATGTAAACGAATATCCGGATATTTTTCTCAAATCAGATTAGTGATGGGCACCAGAAATTTTTCCATAACCGGATATCCACCTATTTTGCGTTAACGGATATCCGGTTATCCGCCTAATCCAAACGTAACTTCAAGAAGATTTTTCGATTTTGCAGTTAAATTTTCAATTTTTCTGTCAATTTTTTGGCAAGCTGTTAATGTCGGGCCAGTATAAAAAGCGGACGCGGACGCGGAAGCGGACTCGGGGTATAAAAAGCGGACGCGGACGCGGACGTAAGGTATAAAAAGCGGACGTCACTTTTTGGTATAATCCGCGTACGCGGACGAAAGGTATAATTTGCGGACGCGGACGCGGACGTGAGGTATAAAACGCGGACGCGGACGTGAGGTATAAAACGCGGACACAAAACGGACGCTAATATAATCTGCTTGCAGCATAAAGTAATCAGGATTCATAAATGAGTTTTACACAAAGAAGCACTTCATTACAAGACTACAAGACGCAATCTTTTCTACATCTACGCGTTGTACAAAAC
The DNA here is from genome assembly GCA_030248195.1 of Trissonchulus latispiculum. Taxonomy (NCBI): domain Eukaryota; kingdom Metazoa; phylum Nematoda; class Enoplea; order Enoplida; family Ironidae; genus Trissonchulus; species Trissonchulus latispiculum. The sequence continues at coordinate 44,910 of JASAND010027609.1, read as the reverse complement.
CTCTGTTCTACAGTATCATCCACAAAAGTTAATTACGATTAAGTGGAACCTCCGTTAGCGCAGTGGTTTCGTACTGCTGCGCTATAAAGTGGAGGATCATGTCAAGTCTAGAGCTTGGGAAAAATAAGTTCTAGCATCCAATTTCTGCTATCCCCCTGCTGGCAATTCACCGAGATTCCAAGGGGTGGCCGCCTTAGGGTGGAGCTGCCGCGGTGGGCTTATTGCATAAGCAGCAATAGGCACATCGCCGGCCTTGTCAAACGCCTCGGTTAATTGCAAAGGCAATTAGTCGGTGTCAGTTCCCCTCCCCAGACAAAAATCAAATTCGTGCAGTACTGACACCACTCCTAACCGGCGTGAGCTAACTGGAGTGAGGCGAACTAAAAAAACGATTAAGTGCTAATTTTAATCTAATCCGTTTAAATCTAAAGTCTAAAATAAAATTAACTAAAATCTAAAATAAATCTAATCTAATCTTTTAAAGAAATAGGGCCACAGAAAAATGAAAAATTTTCCATAATCCCACCTCCAAGGCCGCACCCAGGGGGGGGGGGGTTTAAAGGGGTCTAGACCCCCTTTTGTGATGACAAAATGGAAAATTTAGGGCATTTTTATGGCAAAAGCAGCTATTTTTAAAAAATTTTTGTACTGTTTTTGGGCAAAAATAAAAAATTTTTCAACTTGCCCCCAAACCCCCCCCCCCTTTGCATTTTACCTTGAACCTCCCCTTTTCAATTTCCTGGGTGCGGGCCTGCCCACCTCTCACATTATAGATGGTTGGCTCGGTGCTGCTTTTATATGAAGGTAGAATGTTAAGAAGAGCACAGTGATATAAAAAAATTAAATTTGATTATTGGTTTATCGTTTTTCGCAAAAGGTATTATAAAAAAATTTGTAAAATGCTTAATTTTTTAAAATATGTAGATATATAATTTGAATATTTTTTCGTTAGCATGGATGATGCTGGACATATTTGCTGGTTGTCAACATCTGAGTTTTCTAAGTTTTAAAAAAGTTTTAACTTTAATACAAACTATCAGATGTTGACAAACAGCAAAAATGTCCAGCATCATCGATGCTAACGAAAAATAAAAATAAAAATTACATATTTTAAAAAATTAAGCATTTACAAAATTTTTTATAAAGTACATAATACCTTTTGCGAAAAACGATAAACCAATAAATTGCCGTGTCGGCTCAACATTGAAGCATCCGGAGTCCTTAAATTATGCTACCGAGCGGTGTGGTCCGTTCCCCCACATCTTTTTTCTGACGGATGTTCCGATGTGTGGACCTGACTGTCGAAGACGTGTGCTGGACTGCTGGTTGCCGATGTGCCCTCATATGGCTTCTAAGCTGACGAGCCCGGAACAACAACAACAACAACAACTAGTTTCACCAAGCAAGTTAACTGAAATAATCTGGTTAAGTCCTCTACCCTTGTACAAAAAAGATTGAGTTAATTTTAATTCTTTCAACTAGTTTAAATCAATGCGGGAAAACTTCCTTAAAATTTCTCGCAGCAACTGGGGGGAATCTTTTTTGTGGATGATACATAGAATAAAGGTTTTGTACAAGTCGTGATGTAGAAAAGATTGCGTCTTGTAATTTCTACAAGATTTCGTTCGTTGTTTTTACATTTCGCTCGCAGTTTCATATTTTATAGTTTTTAAGGTTAACCTAATCCCAAAAACTTCAGGGCGTGAAGTGAAATTCCCAGAGTGCGTGAAATTCGAGTGAAAGTGAGAGTGAAATATTTTTCTTAAATTGTAAATTATTGCAGCTATTTTATGACGTCACCCAAACGTTTTTGGGCTAAAGTTCTATAAGAAGTGCTTCTTTGTGTAAAAGTAATTTATGGAACCTGATTGCTTTATGCAGCAAGCAGATTTTATTAGCGTCCGTTTTGGGTCCGCGTTTTATACTTCACTTCCGCGTCCGCGTTTTATACCTCGCGTCCGCGTCCGCAAATTATACCCCGCGTTCGCGTCCGTGTATTATACCGCACGTCCGCATATACGTCCGCGTTTTATACCTTACGTCCGCGTCCGCATTTTATACCCCGCGTCCGCTTCCGCGTCTGCGTTTTATACCCCGCGTCTTTAAACGTTTCCGCGTCCGCTTTTTATACTGGCCCGTTAATGTCTATAAAGCAACCAAGCCCCAACCTTCGTTTCAAAAATATTTTCAGAGGAATTTTTGAAAAATATTTTAAAATTTTTGAAATTTTAGTCAAAAATTTCCTAATTTTTCATTACCTTGTCTGAAATGTTCACGGATTTCCGGATATTTTTCTCAAATCGGATATTATCCGGATATCCAGTGCCCATCACTAAATCGGATATTATCCGATATAACATATATATAACAATTATCCGGATATCCAGGACCCATCACTAAATGCGTGCGTATGCATGCACTGGGAAAGGTAATCCCCGGATAGTTCTCCTACCTCTGTTAGGGTCTGAGTGCCGGTACTCTTCTCTTGTTGCACAGCCCTTGAGTCATGAGTGCCACCTCAAATGGTTACCACAACCGTAGAGGAGACGGCAGCTCCCCAAGGCAGATGCCCTATGCGGTCTCCTGTTACCAGCCCACATAAGCGATATATATACCCATTTACCGACCAATTAAGGATGGATAGCTAGCTTAGCTTGGCTAGAAGAGAGGTCACGGTAAACCGATATGTATAGGCGTAGTCCGATGCTCAGGGGAATTGATGCATTTTGGCCGATGGAGTTGTTTGCTTTAGGCGTTTTCGTCATCATCTCATTTGAGAAAGCATTCTGCTACACTACGATTCTTTAGAAAGCTAAGTCTCAAACCAAAAGCTTTTCCATAATCGCCGTTTTTATCAATTTTCGGTAAACTATTAAATTTCGCTAAAGTTACGTACTGCAATAAGTTGCTGCAAAATGCTGTATATATACCTTTATATATGCCTTTGAATGCAGCGAGTTTCGATCATTTCCGCTGTATAAATCATACGTATATACTCTAAACGGATCTTTTCCACAATCCCCCTCCCTCAATACGAACGGGTTGGATTGGGGGTTATTGGGTGATCCAAATGCGTTCATATTTTGGGAAAGTGTTACTTGACACTCAGTAATACAGGCTTGTTGCGGTTCCTATTTTTCCTATTTTTTCCTATTTTTTCGAGACATTCCTATTTATTCCTATTTTCAGCCGAAATTCCTATTTTTCCTATTTTTTCTATTTGACTAGAGTAAATTGTCGTTGGATCTTGGTTATTTTTGTTGAACCTAACACAAAACTTTCTTTAAGATTTGAATGACAACTGTTTTTGGGAAAAATTTTGCGCCTTCGGCGCTGTTGTGTTTTCGTTGTTTTTAAAACGTTTTGCTTATTGGTCTCTAACTAACACTATTTTTTTACATATTTGCTTTGGGTTACTGAATACTTCTTTGAAGGATTAGAAACTTTATACGACCTTTGTCACGACATTGTACTTTTTTAAAAACTCGGTTATAAACGAATCCACACTGATTAAGTTAAGCTCCCAAATTTTTTGTAGTTGGGCGTATGGACCCATAGGCATGTATACGTTTTCCATATTTGAATATGCTGTGCTCGATGCACATCCACCACCCTAGCTTTACTCATGCGTTAACCTCGGGTGTTTGTGTTCTAGTTCTAGCATATTTTTAGTATTTAAATGTTAGATTCCAACCCAAAGATGAAGTAGAGAAACAAGTAATTGTCGGGGGATCTGGGTGCGGGGATCTCAACAAAAAATTAGAGATTTCTCTGAAAAATCTGAAAGAGTGCACACAAGACCAGAAAATTTTCTCATTTCAGAAATAAAGTGTGTGTCATTTGTACTTTTTTCTGCTGGCCAAAAAATTTGTATTCATAACTTTAAGGTTTGAAACGGGTTTAAACAGAATGAATTTTAAATGAAGTTTAAACATGAATTCAGACCGTTGTCGACAATTTTCCGAATTTTCCAGAAAAATTAGAAAATTTCTTGAAATTTCTAATTTTAACAATTTTTTCAAAAATTATCCAATCTACCAGAAAAAACTAGTGAGTTTTCTTCGAAGGCTTCGAAAAACACAGAAAAACGTTATTTCTCGTAGTTCCCTCCGGTGACCAACCCTGGTAAACCCAAACTAAACTCAACCAGTTTTAATAGCATCGCCCCGGATTCCCCATTGCCCGAGTGGTTAAATATTTCAGCTTCAAATATTAATCCGATAATATAAGCGGTTCTAATCCCGAAAAATAGCGACAGCACTGTTCATCAAATTAAAAGTCAGAGTTACAAGCTCTCAGGACATTTAAAACCCATTTAAGGGCATATTTTTCCAAAATCTTCCTGCTTCTACCGTAGATTTTTTCGTAAAAATAGCTATTTTTAACCTAAATCCACGTATTTTTGAGAGCTTTAGGAGTTTGTGCCTGCAAATACTCGAAAATGCCAATTTTTGGCTCATTTTTGCAAAACGAACTCCCCCCGATCCCATCCCGAACAAATCCCTAAAAATATCATTATATAATTGCTCTCTTTGGTAAAAACAAAAAATTAAGCCTTCAATTTAAGTCTGGGAATTCCTATTTCTTCCTATTTTTTGACCAAAATGTTCCTATTTATTCCTATTTTTTTGATGGTAAAATTCCTATTTTTATTCCTATTTTTTGGAAGAACCCGCGCAACAGCCCTGGTAATATCCAAAATTTCAAAAATTTTAAATTTTTTAAAATTTTTAAATTTGTTTAAATTTAAAAATTTTTGAATTTTTTTAAATTCTTCGGTAGAATCGATGGTGCTGAGCATTTTCTTCTTGCACCAAAATCTGAAAATGCTTCTTGCGACTCTGCAGCGGCTCTAACTTGGAAAGATCAAAGAAAATTGCCGCCAACAATACGCACACGATCATCGCTGTACGGCGTTTCCTTTTATCTTTACAGTTGGATGGAACCGCTTTAGAGATCATAGGAAGCATCTTCACATGTTGGTGCAAGAAGGAAAATGCTCAGCATCATTGATTCTTCCGAAACATTTTAAAAACTTCAAAAATTTTGAAATTTAAAATTTAAAATTTTAAAAATTAAAATTTTTTAAATTTTTGCAATTATACTGAGCCTTCCTCCGGTAACACCATCCCAAAATATGAACGCATTTGGATCACCCAATATATAACCCCCAATCCAACCAGTTCGTATTGAGGGGGGGGATTGTGGAAAAGATCCCTCTAAACAATTGTTGACTTCTAGAGTAAGCCTTTGACATTTACCACCTCACCTTTGGAGGGTATTTTCCTGTGATCCTAAATTTCTAGAGGGGACGAGGGGGACTCTGGAAGATTGAGTCTAAGTTGTACAGACCTTGCAGATCATGTCCCTTTCTCCGAACCAATAATTAGTAGTCTGTCACATTCTTAGTTATTGTAGTTTAATTGATCCTATATATATAGGGTTTTTTCAGGGTTTTTTTTGAAAATCGGACCTGCGTAAATTTTGCGTATTTTTATTTATATATATATTTTTTTGCAAACAATTATATATGCATATAATTTTTACCGATTTCATATATACAATAAGTTTAATTTGTTTCTTTGTTTGTTTTAGAGTTTTGTCCTGAATTATGATCAGAGTGGCCTATAACGGGCCCTTTATGACGTCATCGTCACCGCAAGTGGACACTTCTAATTCTGCCATATTGAAGGATTGTAATAGCAGTGCTACTCCTTCGGTTAACACGATGACTGATCCCAAATTGAATGCTTATTTGGAAGGCTCTGGACATTTATTCATTAACAATAATTATGCTCTTCAGCGTCCCAATGGGCCCTCTACCCTCTATTCCCATTCCATCGAAGATGTGGGCGGTCTGTTGCCGGTTCAATCTGTCTCCGGCACCACCGCCTGTGATCTTACATTTCGCCAGGATTCCAAATCGTCTTCCTCCCTCCCTTCGGCTACGACTGGACTGAACTCTGTCGGGGACTCTTCTGGTCTCCAGGCTACTTCTGGTTCCTCTGGTTCCTCCGGTTGCTCTGACAGTCTTCAGAATACCAGTACCCTCTGTGGTACCTGTGGTGTTCTGATTCGCAACACCTCCAATCTGGCCGTTCATATGCGACGTCATCTCCAGTATCGACCCTATTCCTGTAGTCTGTGCAGTTATGCCGGCTTCGACGATGAGGACGTCAGCCGTCATATCGGTCGAGCCCATGGCGCCGCCTCTGACGGTAGACGGGAAGGCGCCGCTGGCGAATCGACGACGGGCGCCCTTTCGTCTGCCCTTGCCGCCAGCAAAATCCGCTATCAGCCGGACGTGGAACTGGAACAGTCCGTCACTGAACTGATTTCAACCAGCCGAATGCTTTCTGGCAATGCCACGGTTCCAACCACTGGCGGGATGCCGATGCCTCCAGCTGCAGATTCGGCTGGTGATCGATTTTCGGTCGTCGCCGCTGGAAAATCGTCGGCCTTACTGTCCAATTATGATTCCCAGCTTCTCTCTACCTCGATTGCTCACAATAATAACAATAACAATAACAGCACTGATGGTAACTTTTCTGTACTACAGTCCTTTTTGACGTCCGGGAATTCCTATTTTTCCAACAACAGTGGTGCGTCTGACGACCCTGTTGGCGCCAACTCCTGCGACCTGCCTCCCGAAGACAGTGATCTGGACTTTCAGCTTCCCAACGGTGGTTTTTCCTTCCTAAAGTGTCAATTCTGTGGTCAGTCCGTGGCCCACAGTCCTCTCCGTATCATTCAGCACCTGAAATCGCATCTCCATTTTGCTGGCTATGCCTGCAGTCTCTGTGTGGACGGGGACTGTGCTGCTCGATTTGAGTCTTTCGACGGTTTCCTGGATCATCTTTCTGAGCTTCATTCGGATCATTCTGATTTTGCCACCCTCAAACAGTACGCGGAGCGACTGTTGCCCAATGAAATTTTGTGCATGATCGAGCTGGCCTTTGGTCCGCCGGAAGAGTCCGGAGCGGAACTGAAGTGCAGTCTCTGTCACCAGCGAATTGCCTGGAGCGATCAGGCCGTTCGGGCCCATGTTCAGGTCCATGTAGGCTATCTGCCCTATCAGTGTACCTACTGTAAGAAGTCTTTCCTGAGTCCCCGCGACCTGGTGACTCATATGCGCAATGCTCACTCCAATGCTCTGGTCAGCATTGATCTGGATCTGTCGTTTTCGGCGGATCGTGATGCCAAAAAGTTGCTGGCCGAATGCTTTCCGTGCCTTACGCCGTCCTTCATTGAGTCGGCCAAGTCGGAGTCCCGTGGAGGCTCCTTCACCGGCTGTACGGCCTTTGTGGAGCCGACGGCACCAGAACAGTCCTCTAACAGTACCAACAACAGTGTCTTACTAGATCAGCTCAATACGAAGGCTGCTGCCAAATCTGCTAAATCTACCACTGGTGCTGGGGGTGCTGGTGCTCCGGCTGCCTTTCAGTGCTCTGTGTGCCTTGAAACGGTGCCTAAGAATGTGATCAGTGTTGTGGCTCACTCCAAGGGCCACCTACAGTACAGTCCTCTACAGTGTGATCACTGTGGCTTCCGTCACCATGCCATTGTCAACATGAAACGCCACTCCAGTCGGAGTCATCACGGGATGTCCTTCTCCGTTTCCTATCATCCGGTGCCTGGCATTGCCGGCCAGGTCCGACGGATGATGCAGAAATGCTTTGGAACGGCCATGGGCGCCACCCTGACTGAGGGGGATGTGGATCGTCTGATCAAGGAAGAGGAAGGAGAACTGGCCCAAAGTTACCAAGGGGAATCGGCTTCTCGTAGTTCTGGATATGCTGGAGGGTCTTCTGCCTATCCACAGTCTTCTACTGATGGCGGCGATTTGAAGATCGAAAATGGGTCAGTTGGCCAGCTGTTGCGCAGTCTGGTGTCGGGACAGTCGATTGGTGGGGGTCCAAATCGCTCTGACTCCCCGGGTTCCCTTACTATCCTGAAACCGATATCTGGGAACGGTGGTTATGGAGGGACCGTTCGCGGAGATACCGGTGATGCCGGCCTAATGTCGTCGGTTGGGAAACGAATGTGTCGTCTCTGTCAGACGTACATTGCCAACAATCCGTCTTCCTTTGAAAATCATGCCTGTAAGCATATCGACTATAAGCCCTATCACTGCCACTACTGTCAGTATCAGTCCTATATTCGTGGTAAGGTGACCCGTCACATCCAGCAGGTTCATCACGGTCTCCCCCTGAAGATCAACCATGAACCGATACCTGGGATCAAGGAACAGATTCTGGCCATCAAATACCGCTGTTTCCCCTTTCTAGCCTCCATTGCTTCGGCCAACAGCAGCGATAAGAACGCTGCCGCTGCTGCAGCCGCTGCCGCACCGCTACAGTTTGAGAAGGGTGAAGAGTTCACCTGTCGCCTTTGTCAGTCCAAGGTGGGTGCGGATCAGCCCTCCCTGGACGAGCACCTGAAGCGTCACGTGATCACCAAAGTCTACTTCTGTCCCGTCTGCAGTCATTCCAGCAACCAGGTGGCCCGGGTCAAGCAGCACATCAATTCCAGTCATGCGGATCAGAAGATCACCCGGATCCTGTGCTGTCCGCCGGACGGCCCGCAGGGTCTGGAGAATCTCCGGATTCGATGCTTTGGGCCGCGAAGCGAAGACCTGTCTACAGGGACGGCCAATTCAGCGGCCGGCATTCAGGCTACCATATCCGGAGTGCTGTCGGCTGGTGGGGGTGCTCCTTCCCCGGGCGGCAGTACTCGCACCTCGCTCTCTGAGAGCAACGCGGAAGAGTCTCTCCTGGGTCCTCCGGGTGAGGATGATGCCGAGGATCCGAACGAATCCGCGGACAGTGCTATCTTCGACGATGAACCGATGTCGGAAGCGGTCGATGCGAAACCTCTGTCGATGGCAGCCGATGAGGACTCGGTCTCCTGTACGATCTGTGGCGAGCTGATCCTGAATCTCGTCAACGTTCTCCGCTCCCACGCTCGCCAGCACATGAACTACAGTCCCTACAAGTGTCCCTTCTGCCCGGTCCGGTCCAGTGCCGAAAACGAGATCAATGGTCACATCGTGACGGAGCATCCGGGCTCTCCGTTGCAGGCAGTCTACGACCCCCAGCCGGAACAGTTGGACCAGATGCTGCAACAGTGCTTTCCCAGCACAGCTCAGACGTCCTCGCCGGCCAAACAGCCGGTGGTTGGGATCGGCTCCTCTGTGTCTATGGTGGGCCGTGGCCCTTCCGCGGGACTTGGCGGCATTGGTGGTGGAACTGGTGCCTTCTATACGTCTACACACTACTCTTCGCCGGCCATGCGAAAGCTGACCTGTAATCTGTGCAATCAGGCCATTGCTGACAATCCGAAATCTGTGGGAATTCATGTGAAGAATCATCTCAACTACAAGCCCTATCGTTGCCCAGAGTGCACCTATATGTCCTGTGAACAGTCCAAGGCTCGACGTCACATTGAGCACGTCCACGGACTGTCTGGAGAAGATCTGCGCATTGAACTGCAGGATGAGGATAATATCAAGGAACGGATTGCGGACATGAAGGCGTCCTGTTTCCCGAATCTGGGTCATGTGGGGCCCAGTGAGGCCTATGTTGCCACCAGCCTGAACAATTCGGCCTCTTCCAGTGTCGGGGCGGACGATTCACAGCAGGGTCTGACGGACAGCCTTCCCGTTATGACCGGCACCAGCTGTGGTATCTCTGCGGAAGACCTCCCCGAAGAATTGGAATATGAGTGTCAGGCCTGTCGACAGGTGATCCCGACGGAATCCGCGGACTATCATGTCCGAACCCATCTGGGCAAACCCTACCGTTGTGGCTACTGTGCCGGGCGATTCTGGACGGAGGATGAGGCCCAGGTTCATTCCCGGGGCAAGCATCCGTCCTGTGAGGCCCGGATTTTGTTCCAGAAGAATCAGTCGGATACGGATGCCCACTTTCGCCAGATGAAACGGAAGTGTTTCCCGGAACTGGCGGCCCGAATGCAGCTGCTGGAGGGAGAGTCGTCGGCTGCCGAGTTTGGACAGATCAGTCGAAATTCGATGGCCCCGTCCGGCACCAGTGGCCTGTCCATTGTGTCCGGACGCCTCGTGATGGGTGGTACGCCAGCTGGCAGCGCTGTGGACAGTCTACAGCAACGACAGGCCCTCCTAGATATGGGAAAGGTGACCTGTCAGATCTGTGATCAAACGGTGGCGGCCAACTCCAACTCTACCGACGTGCATGTCAAGAATCATCTCAACTTTAAACCGCATCAGTGCGGCTACTGTGACTATCGTTCCTGTATTCCGGGCAAAGTGAAACGTCACCTGGACACAGTTCATCGTGGCTGTGAGCCCAGAAGCTATACCAAACACTACAACGCTTCTGTGGTCAAGCAGCTGTCGGTGGAGCTGAAATCGGTCTGTTTTCCCCGACCTGGTGAAACGGAGAATCCCTATGTGGGTCGACCCAAGTCAGAACTGTTGACAATTCTGGATAGCCTGAAACGTCAACTGAAGGATGAGCTACAGTCCTCTGCTATGGAAAACGAAGCGGCCAGAGAGGGCCAGGATCCGCCGGAAAACGAAAAGTCGGATCGGACCTCTCCTTCCTCCTCCTCCATCAGTCCACCGAAACCGGTTTCCTCCACTCCCAGTCAGCCGGTTTGGAGGACTGCCGCCGTCGCCAATTCCGGAAATGTCCGGGAAAGTCCAGAATCCGTGACAGCTGGTCGTGTCCAATGTCGGGTCTGCAGCGCCTTGGTGGCGGATAATCCCACTTCTCTGGGCCTGCATGCCAGGAATCATCTGGGCTACAAACCCTATCGTTGTAATCTCTGTAGTCGCTATCGGTCGCCCATTTTTGCCAAAGTCCGTCGGCATCTTCAGAATGTCCATAAGGCGGCCGGAACCCCGGAGCAGTGGACCTATACTCCGCAACCGGAAATTCGTCAACAGATCACGGAAATGAAGGTCCAGTGCTTTCCCCAACTTCTGGAGGCATCCTATATCCCAGCGAATCTGAGTACTCAGTCGGCGACCCCTAGCTCGACTGGGGTTCAACTGAGCATGGCTGGAGCTCACTCAGGTTGTGCGGACAATGGAAGTGAACCGGGAGATTTGGCCATTGCGGAAGCGGATGAGACGGATTTGGGGTCAGAGGTCACTGCCGAAGAGAAGGTGGCCTGTGAACTGTGCTGGGAAGTGTTTGAGCTGGACGGTGGTCAGGCGGGTGAGTCCCTCCTGGCGACTCACATCCGCTCTCACATGGGCCGATCCCACTACCGGTGTCCCACCTGTGGATTCCTTCATCAGGACAGCGCCATCCTGAAACAGCACCTGAGAGAGGAGCACGATGAGGGCGCTCAGAAGCTGGTCTTTGCTCCGGCTGATCCGGAAGGTGAGAACAATTTTTTGACGGATTTGAATGTCTGCGAGAATTTAATTAATAATTAATTAAATTAATATATATATATTGCTCATATTTAATTAAAATAATTTATGAAATGATAATTAACATAATATGAATTAATTAATTCAATAAACACTGTTAATTAGTGTTAAATTAATCTAGTTGCTGGCTTTTATTTTGAAATTAAATAATTAATAATATTTAAATTTCCAGATTTAAATTAGTAGCTGTCCTCTGACCTAGTGTTTGGAAATATATACATAAATACATGCCTCTTTTAAATTTTGCATTTCTTTTAAAGCCGGGTTCACACTGGAGTCTTAAATCTTTAGTTTTAAGTCGTTAGTTTTAAGTCTTATGTCTTTAGTCTTTACTGGATTTGGTTCACACTGACGTCTTTAGTCTTTAGTCGTAAGTCTTTAGTCTTAAGAGATAAATTTATTTCATGTCCAGTCTTAAGGTCTTAAGCAAGCTAAAAACCTTAAGACTAACGACTAAAGACTGCAGTGTGAATCATGCGAGTCTTAAGTCTTAAGTCTTTAGCAGCCTAAGACTTACGACCTTACGACTTAAGACTCAGTGTGAACCAATTTCCCAAGTTTTAAGCCCTAAAGACTTAAGACTTGCGACTTAAGACTCCAGTGTGAACCCGGCTTAATACGTGCGTATGGATTGACACTCAGCTAGTTGTTGCAGTAAACTATATATATACGTAGTTGTTTTCGACTTCGAAAACTGGAAGAGCGTTATTTTCGTCTAGACTCTAGACACACTGACATTAAATAAAAAAACTAGCATTTTATGAGAGCCTTTAAAGTCCTCATACTAGAATCGTACAGCTTTCAATTTAAGCGTCAGTTAATTTTGTTGAACACTAGGTTTTTATAATCAGAGGATTTGTTTAGTTTTTCTGTTTCAGCTGAGACTTTTGAGAAAAATGTTTAGTTTGTTTTGATTTTGCCATAATAGTGTTGTTTTTGTTATTGTTTCAGGCAATTTCAAGCTGTGGGAAGCTCAGTGTTTCCCATTTCGCCAACCGCCTGATGCTCCGGTGACTGACGGCCAACGGATCTTGGGTGTTCCGTCTGGCTATACCGAGGATGATGATGATGACGATATTCTGGTGATGGATACCAGCTCCCCTTCTGATCCCAATTTGGACACCACTCCTCTAGTCAGCAGCAACCGTGATGGGAAGGAAGGAAGTAGTCCAGCTGAATTGGACACTGAGGATCCAACCGACCCGGATATGCTGGAGGACTATTTGGATGATGGAAGCAGTGCGGATGGAGATACGATCCCACCTGGGATGGATGAGAGTGACGGATCCCTCCTGATCCCACCCGTCGTTGCCTCCACCACACCCACCAATGCGACTGGAGGGGTTACTAGTAGCACTCCTTCAGGAGATGGTCCACGGTAGGTGACAGGTGTGTTTTGGATCTGTCTCTATCCCCCTCTATTATCTCGCTCTGCTATTCTCTTATCACCAACTTATCAATTATATGTCTGTTTTGGTATTTTGGGTTCTCTCTCTCCTCGTCTTGGGTGATGGTAATTGGTACAAAGGCTTCTCAAACTGGTTACGAACAGCACTCGCCGACGCCTAAAAGGCTTAAGGGTAATTTAGGTGTTGTGGTGGAAGCAAGCTTTCGTTTGTGCAAGTCTCTCTCTAATAGCATCTTGTGGTTCTGTTAGAAGTGGTCAAAAACTTAACATCTTTCGTTAGTTGAGTAGTTTTTTTAGATTGCTTTGTTGGTTTGTTTGCCCCCTTTGTGGTTTTGTGCTGTTTGCGTGCCTTTCTTCCAAGTACAATAACTATTTGTCAGTTGTGCATGCTAACCTCGGAAACATTTTGCTAATGTTCTTCTAAAACATTAACTGTATGTCTATATCTTTTTAACATTTTCATTTTCTGAAGGTTTTTCCATCCTTTTATTAACTGTTTATTTCCCACTTTGTATAATTTTCTTTTTTGTCTCGCGAAACAGCACTTCATCTTTCGATGCTGCAACAGCAACACAGATCCCTTCCAATTTAAAATTAACCGACATTGTACTAAAAAATTAAGACATACTAAAACTTAGATAAAAATTAAAGTACCTAAATTAATTTTCGGGCTAAGCCTTATTGCACGTATATAGGATATAGTTAAACTGGTTCCAGTTTAAAAGTTGTACTTAAACACTGAGTTTAATTTGTTTCTTGTGGGTGTAAAAAACTTGAGCAGTTTGTTAACAAAAATCGAGATATAAATTTAATTCCACATTTTCCCTCGGAACCTTCAATTTATTGAATTTGGCTGAATTAAAAATGTTAAACTGGATGTGCTGTGGTGGTCAATGTAGTAAACTAAGTGATATACAGTCTTCGCGCTTCCGTAATTGTTAGTGTCTACGTATGTACAAAATTTGTAAATTCTTTGACATTGTAAATTTCCACTTATATTCCATTTGTATTTCCTATGCATGTAACACGTAGTGCTTGCTTACTGCTTAGTATAATTGCATTTAATTTCTTTGCTTGCTGACTCAGTACGTCTCTTTCGCTGTGCTCTCCTTTCTGTTTGTTTAGCAGCGCTCTCGTTTTGGCCCTCCTTCGCTTGGTAAAAAAATCATCTCTCCCTCCATCCAAAAGGGTCTAGTCCTGTTTCTCTTTCTACCCCTTATTTACAAAGGCAGATCCTTTCCTCTCACAAACTTTGTTTCCCCTACCTACCTGCGTATCTAACCCTCTTGTCTGCTGCATGCTTATGATTGCCGTTTGCTTTGCTCTATCTGTATGTGTACCTACCTGCATGCCATACACCCACCTATTCAAACACAATTTTGGGGCTTGCCCCGGCCGGCTTGGTCGGGGTCTGAGTATAAGCCGTGCAGGAATTGGCATACACTGACTTTATACTTGCACACTGTCTCTTTATGCTAACATAACGCCACACGCACACACAGGAACATAGGTTGATATATTGTTTATACGTATGCACTATCCTGTTTGAGATTGGAAGAGAAAGGCACGAAGCGAACATGTTATGAGAGGGGGTTGTTGGTAGTAGTGGTTCGCTCTCTCGTCTCTTGAGGTGTCTGTGCCTGTGTGGTGTGGCATGTGTGTTTTGTTGCAGACCTTCGTTTTCTCCCTTTGTGAATAGAAGCATAGGAACTGGGACAAATAGTAGTGGCTGGGGAAGGGGGAAGGGATAGCTAGGACCTGCTATAAATTGGTGTAAAGCTGCCTGCTTTGAGAGGCTAGGTTGGGCCCCTTCACTATACGTAGTTATTTAGATAGGTGGTTAACTTAGCTAGGTAGCTATGAACTAGCTCATCGGTGTTGAAGATTTCCAGTACGTACTCGTACTGTAGGTGAATTCGCTTTGTTGTCTTTATTATTTTTGTATCTGGCATGCGCTTTTAGTGCTTAACTGTTTTATCTTCTGGGGGGTGGTAGCACAGGGACAGCCTCTTCTAGCCTTATTCCAGTGGTATTTTTCTTGTGGAGCGTCGAAAATTTTACTAAACATGAGCTAACAATAGAGCATATTTTTTTGTATACACTGTAAAAGTCGTTTTTTATCGCAAACTAGGCAGACTTTGTGGTCAAAAGGGAAATTATAAATACTAAGTAAAAAACCTCCGACAAAGCTGGAAAGTTCTTGGAAATCTGAACTTGGGAGCGAAGTTTTTGGACAGTATTTTGAACCAAAAGGGGCACCCACTCTGGTTTTGGAGAGGGGATATTTCGGGGAGATCACGTTTAAGGGGGAAGCTCCACTGGAAGTCAAGTTCTGTGCTTTTCTGACTTTTACTAACCTGCCGCTTGCATTTTGCACATTGCTAGGTTTGTGCTGTGTGTTAACTAGTGATTTATCTTAAATTTTATGTGTTGTTTTAAAAACTGTTCTTTCTCAGGCATATGAACTGTAATAAGTCATATAGCAAAACAAGTTTGATCTAATAGACTAATTTAGTATGTGTGCAGTAAAAGCTTATCACTACAGTGTGAGTTCGAGATTGCTTAGATTGGCAGCTTGAGTCTCTGCAAATTCGAAGGCTGTGAGATCCATTCTCACTTGTGATCTTTAGTTGTTATAAAGTGGCCACGAAAAAAATCGGCATGATTTAGATTTATACTGTGTCTTAAGGAATCTAAAATGCCAATTTGGTTGAATAAATTCGTTCTTGATGACATCTAAAATCTAGAGGTCAGCATTAGTTTAAAAATGAATTGGATGACAGACCTTTTGTCAATACTTTAGCATAGGTTATGTAGATCTTAGATCTATTTCTTTTTCTTTTTCAGGTACATTTGCCAAATCTGCAGTCAACCGGTCTCTCACTACGCCTCCTCCCTGTACATACATGTCAAGAATCATATGAACTATAAGCCCTATGCCTGTGGCTACTGTGATTATCGGTCGCCGGTGAAGTCCAAGGTTCGTCGTCACAATCAGAACGCCCATCGAGCCGAGCCTGTCCGCATCCTCTATCATCCCATGCACGGGATCGAACGGGACATCCTGGCCTGGAAGCGACGTTGTTTCCCGGAGGTCACTTCCTTCATGCCCCTGGCCAATGACAAAGTCCCCTGTCATATCTGTCAGACGGACGTCTCCGACACCCCCCTATCCAAAACGGTTCATGCCAAAAATCACCTGAACGCCAAACCCTATCACTGTGCCTACTGTGCCTACAAGAGCTGCCTCAAAGGGGAAACGCGTCGTCACATCAATCGTCAACATGTCGGCCAGCCGGTTCAGATTGAGTTTGTGGAGGCGGAAGTGGCCAGCGCTGAGGCTATCGAACTGACCATTGCCCAGTGCTTCAGCGGCTCTGCCCTGGGCGGGATTGAGGTGACGGAACGTGGACGGATGAGTGGACATCCGCCGTCCGGCTCCGTCTCGACCGCTGGTCACCAGCTGGACGGGATGGACTATTCTGGGACGTCATCGTCGTCGTCGGTTGTGGCAGACTTTCTGGCGGCTGTGAGCGGGGCCATGGATGCGGATACGGATGAGGACCTGTTTGGACTGGACGAATCCGGCGGTGATTCCGGTTCCGGTTTTCCGGCGGAATCGGATCAGCCCGTTCCGCTTATGCCGATGGTTGCCGGCTCATCGGACACTTCTGTCACCATAAAGCTGGGGCCGGCCTTTCGGGAATGGCACTGTATTTACTGTAGCTACAGTGCCACCAGTAAATACCATGTTAAACAGCACTGTATCTCTGACCATCCTGGCTTACCGGTGGATGTGTCCAGTATGCCTTTTACTGAGGATTGCTGAACAGTATTTTGTAGGTTACATAAGAGAAGTGTTTGCTGTAGAATGTGAAGAAAGGTGAAAGTTTTGAATGAAATTGTTGACATTTTTATGAAGTTATATTGATTCAAATTTTAAAAATGTATTAGCAACTGCTGAATTTTGAATATGTATTTTTTGAATTTGGACTTTTGTGGAACTTCTGTGCTTATCATTACTACAATTTTAGTGAAAGGTTTTTCGTGTTTTTGCAACCGTTCTCTTTTTTGCAAGTCTGTGCTTTTCAGTACTTTAATTTTTAATAGCTTTGTTATTGTTTGTTTCTTCGTTTCTCCCTTACTGGACTACAGTTGTCCCTATTTCTCGTTATTATTATTCATTCCCTGTGGCTGTATATGTTTATAATTAACTGATTTTTGTATATTTCTTATGTGTGATGTGTTTGTGTGCATAACACTTGGGTGAAGAAATCCCACAGTGGATATGATAGATATTTTGAAGTCCTATATTTTTTGTGTGAGTTGAGATGGATATGTATGTAGTTTTTAGTGTTCAGAAAGCTAGTTACATTGACCAATAAGACTTGTCCATATACATACATATAAATTTCGCTGATATTTGTGTAGTCTTGATTTGTCCTTTACTGATTATATGTAGGTTATTTATGTGGCGAAGTAGTTTTGTGACGCTAAAGGCTCGACTGCTCTATTTTAGCATTTAACAGAGAAGCAACTGCAGAGAAGTAGCAGATACCAAAACGTTCCCCTTAAGGTGTAACCAGTCACCCTCGGTCCATCTTAATTGAACAATCGGATCCATCTCTGTAGCATTTTACTGTGAGAGAGATTTCTAATACATACAGCCAGCTCGACTGGACAGTACTGCCAATCAGTCAGCTTAACGTTGTTGTTACCTTAATGTTGTCTGTAATGTTTGATATCTCTTTGCTTGTATTGATTTGTTGATTTGCCTTTTTGATTATACAGTTGTTTGTAACAGCACTTTGTTTACTGTATTTTGTAATAGTTATCCCCATTTCAGCCTTTTAGCATGGTCTTTATTTTACCACATTTCGTACATGTAGTATTTGTCAAGATTGTGATTACGTAATATATATGGAATTGTAAATGTAGGGTAATGGTTTAGATAGTATATTATAGTATTGTTAATTTCTCTGCCTTAGATATAGTATATATTGGGTTTGTTATGTTACTGCTTGGGATCTGTTATCTTTTGTTCATATGTTTTGGTTTTGTTTTGCCTTGCAAGGTTGTTTATTCTGTATCTACTGTCATTACTGGTTTACAATAACACTTACGTATTAAAAGTTATTGGTTTGTGTGTTTGATAAGAAATCAGAGGTAGGGCTTGATAAAGCCAGTCGGTCAAGACTAGAATTGTGTCGCTAAGAAATCTGCTTACGTCACCGGGCGCGGCCAAAAGGCTCGGCAGGCCCGATACAAGGCCCGAACGCCCGGCAAGGGTCTGGCATGGACGACAAGCCGGGCTTGGCCTAGCCGGTAGTGTTGTTGACCGGCCGAAATTTTCGTCAGCCGGCCGACCTTCTGAAGATGGCCGGCCGGCCGGCCGAAAACGGCTGGCCGGCCAGAAACGGCCGGCCGGCTGGCCGTTCGACGGCCCAACCGGCCACAAACGGCCGGCTGACGAATCAAAGACTAAAAATGGCCGGAAGGCTGTTCCATGAGTGCCAGAATAAGAAATCAAGATATGAAAATGTATCAGCACAACTTATCGATTTCCTGAGATAATTTTGATAAACCGCTGAAATATAAGCGCGGCCGGCCGGCCGGCCGTTTACCGGCCGTTCAATGGCCGGCTCGGCCGGCCTGAAACGGCCGACCGGCCGGCCGGCCAGCCGGCCGTCCGGCCGTGTGCACCTCTTGGCCGGCCGGTCAACGGCCGGCCGGCCGTTTTCCACCAGGCCGGTCAACAACACTACTAGCCGGAGCACAGCTCTAAGCCACACCGCCAATTGGCTACATATTCTACATATGGATGTTGCTCCCGAATTTAAAGTAGGTTGGAAAGTGCGAGACAATAACCCGAGCCTCCAAAGAGCTTGCTAAGTATTGGATCGCTTCGAAGAGGTGGTCGACTGGAAAATAGAGCAAAGAAGCCATCTTTATATCAAAAATTCACTTAACATGTTCTCTTTTTAATGAATTATTAAATCTGGTTTTACAAAATTTCTTTAATGTATTTTAGTAGGAGTGTAATTCTGCAATTAATTTTTTCGTAAGATGTCGGTTTGTTATATCATTCGATACCTCTGCCAAATAGCTGAGGACCCTTTTTAGTTATGAAATTGCTCTTCATTTGGGAGTAATTAGCGAAAACTTATGCGCACTACTCTTCGAAATTAGGCAAGCGTCTGCTTTCGTTAGAGAGTAGCAAGCAATATGGACAACTAAAAAGAGTTCCGGCTCCCGGGGTCTTTTTTTATATAGAGCACAGCTGTTAAGTGACAACCCTTAGGTTGTAAAAATTACCGTGAACGGAAGTGTCGAATTTTTGAAGCTGGATTGTGCGGTTGGTGTTAGATCGCTAAAAGAACTTATTTTGAGATATTTCGTCAAATTTGAGCCCTCAGTCAACAATACGCGCCAAAAGGAATCGCTACTTTTAAGTTACAGGCAGCGTCAGCTAGCTAAACTTAGGAGAAATTGACTTGTTCAGGAACTCCCTTTTAAGCAGCTCCTAGACATTTAGTTGGACGATGATGGCCATTCGTCAGTTCAGCCGCCTTAAGGGGGGGGGTCCACCATGAAAAATTTTATGGTCACGGATTTTTCTCATTTTCACACAAAATTTTGTCACATATGGTATGAAAGTATGAATTTTTCCAATGCCAATGTCCTGGATATCGCGTTTCAATTTCGAGTAGTTTCTTTCAGTGCTTAACGAGTAACCGGCAATTAATTGCATGCAATTTGAAAACGGGTGAAAGGTGCACTGGTCCAAGAAGAAAAAATGTTCCCGACAATGACAGCTTTCGATTGATATAAAATTTAACATATTTCGAAAAATTTGAAAAATCGCTATTTTTGAGATTACGGTTGTCAGACCCCAACATTTAACCCCAGCGACCAACTGGGCGCACTAATCTGCACCATTTATGCCAAAACGAGACCTAAAGTCATCAATAATGGTGCGCAAATAGATAGTCTAACATTTTACAGGTCTCTGTTGCCATAGAACTATGTTATTTTCCAAAAAACGGGAATTTCCGAAATTTTGCTAAAAATTGAGATTTCTGCGCCAGAGAAACTCGAAATCGGACAAATCTAACCAGGATCAATTGGCATCGTTCGAAATGTCTTGTCATTAGGGTTGTTCGGGGGGCCGGTGGTGGGGCCGGCCCCCCAATCGGTCCGGCCCCCATTTTATTTTCGGGGGCCGGGCCAAACACGGCCCTGGGGGCCGGTGTCGGTCACTTTGGGGGGCCGGGGGCCGGGGCCGGCCCCTCTTTTTTCGTATTTAGCACAACCCTACTTGTCATAAGTTGTGATTTGTAGGAAGTAGAATTTTTAATTAGGCTTTACAGCTTTCAGAATATTGCATCAAAATTGCTGACCCTCAATTTTAACATTGCAAAACAGTCTAATTTGGCTGTTCGCAAACTTAAAAAATTAATTAAAAAATTTTGAAGGCCTAAATTAAAATTCTGCTTCCTACAAATCACCCTTCGAGATCGTATTTATGATATTAGGATGGACGTTGAAGTGCTCCGTTTTGTCGTTGGCGAGATTTCTCTGGCGCACAGAAAAAATCACCACTTTTTCCGTTTCCTATGTTTAACACATACTGACATCAACTTTGAGGTGAAATAACTCGCTAACCGTAAGAGATCCGACCTTCATTTCAAAAACTCTGTGAACTATTTTCTATTATTTCCTTTGAATTCTATTTGAAATTATCTAAAACGAAGGAAATGAAGTGTTATCTTTATGAATGATAAATGGAAAATTGTCCTTCTGTGTAGGAACCTCGGTTCCTTAGCTAAGTCGTGTCCGCCATTGAAATTCAGCGCAAATTCAGTCTCACCGAATCTTTCGTACGGAGCGGCGGCTCTTTTCACTTGGTATTCAACATTCAGCGGGGACCTTTTCGTAAGTTCTGTGGTTGGGGGACTTAGTTCCCTCTTAAGTTGGGTTTTGGGTCTTTCCCCCTTTTTCCTTTATTTTTGTGAAGTGCTGTTTGTTTTGTGTACCGAATAACTATAGAAATGTTTACTTCGTTTATACTGTAAATTTATACTTTTTCTCTATTTTTGTCAATCGTATTTTTGCGTCAGAAACAGTAAACTCACGGTACCGAATTTGGACTGCCGGCGCCTGCTCTAGTTGTTTAGGGAAAATTAGCGAGTAGGGACGAATTTACGAGTTTGATATGCGCACACTCACGAACCTAGTAATTCTTCTCTGAGTGTAAATTTATTCGTTTACTGGCAAACAACAATTCTTTACAACTCGTTAAAATATACCAATCGGACAACAAAATATGTGAAAATGAGCAAAATCGGAGATGGTCGAAAAATCGGCCAAAAATGGACCCCTGTCACGGTGAAATTTTTCCCCCTAGAAATTTTTCCCCCCGGAAATATTTCACCCGGTGAAATTTTTCCCCCCGGAAAAATATCACCGGGGAAATCTTTCCCCCCGGAAAAATATCCCCGGAGAAATTTTTCCGGGGGGAAAGATTTCACCGTTCAGTTGTAAATAATTTTTAACATCAATTTTCAACTTTCCAATTAATTTTTTTCCGAATCGAATTTTTAATTGTTTCCTAACGGGATTAACAATATTTTTATGAAGTTATTTCATAAGGAGAAGGCCCCAACCCCTAAAAAATAATAAAATTCTCAAAACTGAGATTAATATAGATTTGCCTTGAATTCTTCCGTTTTAGAGATGCAACATAATTTTTTAAAAAGGTCACAGATGTAGAAATGTTCAATGTGAGAGATTTAATGGCTGCACTTGATCATTACTGTACCTATGTGTTTTTGTAATGCTCCCTTATTTGCGGATTCAATTCCAAAAATACAAACGGATTAACAAACCGGAGATATAGAGTAAAATTTAAGTTGAACTAATTGAAGTTAAGCTAATTCTTTTGTCCCCAAATTTTCAAGGATTTATTCACAGATCCTATATCCTTTGGAAAATTCCCAGGAAGCAGTGAATGCATAGAGTATAGTATAGCCGAGTTAAGATTAATCCTTTTAGCTTGTTTAACTCAATTTCAAAGTTCTGGTATCTTTTCGAGAAGGGCTTTTACGGAGACTTTTTGGAACGCTATAACTTTCGCAATTTTGGGAGTTGGAACGAGCTTAATATAACATCGTTTTAAAGCTTATAATTAGAACATTCAAATGAGTTCACGAAACTAGCTAAATTAGCAAAAGTTTTCTGACATAAAGGCTAAATATAGGCTAAAAATTTTTGAATATTGATTTCTTAAAACTGTAAAATCGACCCAAATGTGTTTATGTGGCCATCATTTTTTAGGAAATCAGTTTTGTCAAAATTACTGCCAAATCTTATGGAGAATTTTGATACTCAATCGATTTAGTCATAATGATTTACTTTCTACTCAATTTATACAATCTAATTGCACATTTGATTAATGCCTACTAGCTGGAGTTCTTTGCTTTAAGTAGAGATTTGGCCGAAACACCCAGTTGGCAAGACTGCGATTACTTTGTTTTAAACATCAATTTCTCAAAAATAACCTCATGGATTCGCGTAAGCTTTCGCAGGATAAAAATTCGCAGTATTACGGAAGGACATTTTGACTTTAACTTCACCAGCTCCGAGAATACTCAATGCGTAATTGCAAAATTTCGTGTCATCGCACATTTGGTGGATTTTCTGGAGTATTAAGACCTGTTGAGCCAAATCCATAAAATGTCCCTCGATCCACATGTCCTTCATATCATGATGGCACAAAATGAAATTTTGCCCGATTCTAAGCTTAATCAAAATTGAGATGTTTATTGCGTTTCAAAATTCCCCTCACGAAAGGATGCCACCACCTTTAGACCTTATATATGCCAATATTGAAATTTCAATGCTACAGCGATTGTAAGGTCAAATACTGCAAGTGGGATTATATGGGATGGGAAAAAGCAAGTACCGACAAATGGGATGGGATGGGACGGTGAATTTGAAAATCTGGTGGGATGGGTGGGATGGGATCGGAGAATTCGTCCCATTTGCCAACTCTGGTTGTTTTTGAGAAATCGATGCTCAAAACAAAATAATCGCAGTTTTATCAAAATCGTTTTTCGACCAATTCTCTAGCTTTAGAGCAACGAACTCCTCCAGCCAATAGGATTTGATAAAATGTGCAATGAGACTGTGTAGATCGACTATAAATATATGTATTTATAAATATAGTATATGTATTTTCCAAAGGATATAGGATCTTTAAAGAAATAGGCCTAAAGAACCAATAAATCCTTGAAAATTTGGGGACAAAAGAATTAGCTTAACTTCCATTAGTTCAACTTAAATTTTACTCTATGTTTCCGTTTTTTAATCCGTTTGTATTTTTGGAATCGAATCCGCAAATAAGGGAGCATTACAAAAACACATAGGTACAGTAATGATCAAGTGCAGCCATTAAATCTCTCACATTGAACATTTCTACATCTGTGACCTTTTTAAAAAATTACATGTTGCATTTCTAAAACGGAAGAATACAAGGCAAATCTATATTAATCTCAGTTTTGAGAATTTTATTATTTGTTAGGAGCTGGGGCCTTCTCCTTATGAAATAACTTCATAAAAAATATTGTTAATCACGTTAGGAAACAATTAAAAATTCGATTCGGAAAAAAGAAATTAATTGGAAATTTGAAAATTTACAACTGAACGGTGAAATCTTTCCCCCCGGAAAAATTTCTCCGGGGATATTTTTCCGGGGGGAAAGATTTCCCCGGTGATATTTTTCCGGGGGGATAAATTTCACCGGTGAAATTTTTCCGGGGGGAAAATTTCTAGGGGGAAAAATTTCACCGTGACACCCCCCCCCCTTAAGCTCTGTTCTTTTGCCTTTGTTATATTATAAATGGAAAATGTGCTGTTCCAAAATTGAAAAATTGAATTGAAAGTTCACCAATAAAAATGTAAAACATCCCTTGCAAAAACATCACTTGTGCTGTGCTCACAGAGACCCGCATAGGTCACAAGTTTCGATACACGAGAGCCCGTAACTGGATATCAATTCCGTCCTAGCCTAGCCGCTAAGAAAGTTTAGAATACGAGAATTTTAATCAAGTTAACAGTTTACAATGGTTAAGTAAGACAAGTTATACAGCACAATTGTATATACATAAAAATGTAATCATTGAAATCACATTGATTCAGAAATGACGATTATAGTTTCGACTTCTCTTGTGTCTTTCCAATGATGGCAGGATGATATACTCTCTGTACCGGAATCAGGGTCTCCTTTGGTCCTTCCAGAGCCTTCTTGGGGGCTTCCACAGTCAGAATTCCGTCCGCAGACAATCGAGATTGAATCATTCCCGGATCCACGCTCTGAAACATAAAAATACTGTGTATTTATTTTGCTGTTAACCGCTTAATTGTAAAATCTAAATAGGAACAGGCAGTTTGTTGCGTTTCTTCGTAGATTTATCTACCAAATGTTTAGAGTCAGCTGCTGTGTCTATTCATGTCCAGCTGACATTGTCCCAATCGACATAAAGAGCAATCACAAAAAAACATGTCAAAAACTGACTAAATTAAAGAAGTCTAGATGTGTACAAACCTTAGGCAGTTTGTATCTTCTTTGGAAGGACCTATGGACATATCCATGCTGATCGGGTCTCTCTTCGTGACGGCCTTCAACGATCACATTACCTTCGCAAACTTTCACCTGAAAATAAGAAATCTGATAGCAGTTCAAAATGTCTACAAAAATCTGCTACTACAAAGCAAATAGTAACGATTCGTCATGGGTAATCCAAACTCCAAAGCCAACTTTTTAAAAATCCCATTGAAAATATTTTGCAGTTTCTAGCTTAAGAAAACATGCCAGAAATAAAAATGCAAAAACTGGCATTAAACATACTTGAACTTCTTCTGGAGCGAAACTTCTGACATCCATGGCGATCTGAAGCCGATCCTTTTCGTTTCGGATCTGAACCTGACCAGCGTTGGGAATTTCGCCGAAATCTCGCATCATGGATTCGGTGAAATGAGAAAGATCGCGAGAGAGATTCTCCAGAAATGGTAAGGAAGGAATGGAATTCATGAGAGCCCAATCCATATCGTCATAAAATCGAAAACGAGGACGCTCATGGAAATGCAGAAGAGACATGATGACTAATTAGCAGAAATAAATCAAGTAAGCAGTAGTGCTGAACAATTAATACGCTTTGATACGCTTTGAAATAAAATTGTTGAATTATTCACTGATAGATAACTCAGACTTTATATACTCTGATTAGAAAATTCTAGAATTTACAATCCTTTTCCAGAAACTTCCAGAAGCAGCAGGAACTTTCTTTTGTCAGCTGGAAGAAATTACGACAATTTGATTGGCTGTCAAAATGTGCAGCTGTAATGTGATTGGATGGAATTTTCTAGAAGGTTCTAGAAGAAGATTGTTCATAACAGTGACGTTTCAGCTGTAATGTAGATTTTACAAGCAATTCAATTATATAAACTTTATGCCATTTATAAAATGTAAATATGTTAATAATAATTAGATTATTTAAATTTGTTATTCACTGAAAGTGAAAAGGCACAATCGAAATGGAAGCCATAAATAAATGTCATGAGTATCCAACAATGAATGAGTCACTATTCCTGCGAAGCCCTGCCTCTTTATTCTGTCTCAATGTGGGAAATAATGTTCACCATAGATTTGCATAGGGTCGGGTCCTGGGGGGACTTGTCCCCAGAAAATTTTGAGGGGGCTTGTACCTTCAACTGATATTTTCAAGGGGGCTTGTACCTCAAAAATAAATTAGTGAAATTTTTCGAAAAATTAACTCAAAATTTGCAACAAAATCTTCAATTTTTAGAAAAGCTTTAAACATTTTGGTCGATTTTAACGAAAAAGATTTTAACGAAAAAGTAAAAGTTAACAAAAAATCTGGCGAAGCCGGAAACTTTTGAAATTTTAGTGCAAAAACTAAGTTTTTTCGGCCATTTTTCCTACCCCTTGGCTACATTTACGTTACCGCTTGTCCCCGACGGCGGTAGGGCTTGTTCCTTGTCCGGGTTGGGGAGGGCTTGTACCCCCCGACCCTCCAGCGTTAACCTATGATGATGTTCACTTTTCACCACTGCTGAATACCACTCTGTAGCTTGTAGCTCCACCGGTGACTATTTCCCAAAGAAAAACTACACTGGTATTGAACAACCTAAATATGTTTAGGTATTCCGTCAAGACTTCAGCAATCGACATTTTTGATCACAATTTATACAGTTGAATTTAATTTTATAAATCGAATTCTCATTCGAATTCTCATAATGTATAATATTACTGCAATGTTTTAGGTAGGCCTTTAGGGGAACTACTTCCTCCGTCCTCCCTCGTCTAGGCCAGGTTACACCAGGCAGTGGCTGGCTTGTGATTAAAAACGAAATTGGCCACAGGAATAACATTTTCGAGCATCTCATTCTTATATATGTTAAGTTATATCTGCTCTAAACTTCCACGGACATCTCACTCAAGCTAATTCGAACGTTTATTGGTGAGGAGTTAGGGGTTTATTTGGGAGGAGGGGGATATACCTGGGGCCAATTTCATAAAATCCTGCGGATTTGCAAGTGCGAGTTTGCGAGTACTCGCACTTGAAACGCAAGTGCGGAGATTCTACCACACAGAAAAGTTGTTGCATAAAACTGTACTCCTGCAAACTTGCGGAAATTTTAGGGAAAGGCGAACTAACTCCTATTTGATGTGTTTTTGCAGAAAACTTGACCCACTTGCAGGGGACCGTTCTAAGTGCGAGTACTTGCATTGCAAGGTGCAGTAGAAGCAAACAGATACCGTAGCAACTTTTAAAAAAATCGTAAATTTATTCAAAACTACTTAAAATTTACTGAAATTTTCACCCAAAGTGCGACAAAACATGTTAAACCCCCCCCCCCCCTCTTCCCCTGCAGTTATTTTTAAATTCCCCCCCCCCCCCCCCCCCCTCCCCCCCCCGCCTTAGGTGGTGGCATCTTTTTGTGAAAGGGGAATGACGAAAATTAACGTAGATATTCCAATTTGCAATAATCAAAAATCGTCTAGTTGAAATCTGCTAGACGACTTCACTCGCAGTTGCAAGTTGCAAGTGACTGTTCCAGGCGTGTTTTATGGAACACTTACTTAGCTGCTAGTGTTCAAGCGAACTTGCGAACTAGCAACTTCGCATTGAGTATTCCCGCAGCTGGTGAAGTCAAGACAAGTCCCTCCGCAATACTGCGAATTTTCATTCTGTCAAAGCTTACGCGAATCCATGGGGTAGTTTTTAGAAATTGATGTTTAAAACAAAATACTCGCAGTTTTGTCAAATGGGTGTTTCGGCCAAATCTTTAGCTTAAAGCAAAGAACGCCAGGTAATAAAATAAGGCATTGATAAAATGTGCAAATAAATTGAGTGGCTGAATCGATTGAGTATCAAAATTCTCCGTAAGATTTGGCAGTAATTTTTACAAAACTGATTTCCTCAAAAATGGCCATTTTTGACCTCCAAAATTATTTTTTGTTTAAGGAGGCCCAGTTGACTAGCGAAAATTCGCTTCAATTGGCTGCAGAAAGCTCGTACTCGCTCATATTCAAACTGCACACAGTTGATGGCTCCTTAAAGAGCTCATGCTTTGCTTTGCTGGTAGTCACAAAAACGCTAATCATGAAATTGAACAGACATTTTTATGCCAAATTTACCAAAATATTGCACTTTTTCAACATTTGGAAACGGTGTTTGAAGACATTACAAGGCAAAATGATCCCACAAAATCCCACTGATCCCACATGGGATGAGTTTTCAATCCCATCCCATCCCATCCCATGGGATCCCATGGGATCCCATGGGATCCCATCCCAGATGCCAACACTGATGTACATATCTCAAGTAGATTTTTGACAAAGATTGATATTACTACTATTCTAGGGACAGCCATTAACATCCAGACGAGATGTTGAACTGAACACGACACTATTCAAATGGAAAGGCGACGGGATCAGTAACGGTATATCGACGAAAAATTCAAAATTTTTATTTATGGAAGGCTTTCTGGAAATGGAAGAAAAGTCTGAGTTGAGATTGACCAACGATTCACCAGTGAAAAATTCTGAGTCAAATCTGTTGATTGGTGGAAAGGTTGAGGTGAAGCTGTCAAGACAGTCGACAATGGAAATTCATCTATACAATGCGTTAGGGGCCATTGGGCTTAACAGTGCCAATATAACCCTCAAAGAATCGTCTTCCATTTCCTTTTATGGGAGCGCTTTTGGAGTGGTTCAAGCAAGTTCAATGGAATTATCGGAAAAGGCAAAAGTCGATGTAAAATCGAAGAATTCCAGAAAACCCCCTTCCGCCGCAGACTCTACACTTTCTCTGGTTGCGTCTAAACTTCAGCTTGACTCCAACTCTACCCTTTTCGCTGGCTCACTTTTTATGACGAATAGTCGACTGAAAATGTTGTCCAATTCGAATATTCACTCAGATTTAATAGTATTGGAATCTGGTATTTTATTAATCATGAAACCAGAAAAAGCGAAACCAGCATCCGACAAAGCTGGGAAGATTCATATTGGAAAAGATCATTGTTGTGTAATTTTGAGTCACCTCACGAAATATCGTAAGTATAACGCAGAAAAGGCCATCGAAGCAGAATACCGCTTTGGACCACAGCAACTGAAACCTGGATTTTACTGTATCTATTGCACTGTACAGGAAAATGGAACATTGCCACGCTCAAATTTTACAGAAGACGCAATTAAGAAATTGTCAGATTTCATTGCTGAGCAAGAGTCCGTCGACAAATCCATGATATATGAAGCAATTACTGGGCAGAAGTATCCCACTAAGCGTGCACAAAAGATACTTCCGGAAAAGCAAAGTTTAACAGCGGTTCTTGTAGTTTTGATGTTGTTGAAGCAATTTTAGTTCAGTTTAGTTGACGGGTAGTGATTTGCAGGCTGTATTTTCAAACTGTCATTTGCACGTGCAGAGTAAAAATGAATGCAGTACAATACATTTTAGTGTCATTTCCGAGCCATTATATATATTGTAGTGTTTGTTCAGTAGCCCATTTTAGTTTCGGCTTCAGTCGGATACCAAAAATAATTTCAGTTTTAGTTTCGTCGTCATTCCAAAATAATGTTTTAGTTTCAGTTTCTGTCGTCATCCCAAAATTAATTTCAGTCTAGTTTGTTTCAGTCCACGTTTATGAATAGTTTTAGTTTAAGTCCTAGCTTAAAAATAATTTCAGTGGAAGTCATTGTCGAAAAATTAACAAGAATTTAAAAACTGCTGGAGCTGCAGTCTTAGTATTTAAACAACCATTTTCTTAGTGAAGATAAATAAAATAAGATTAGCTGCGAAATAATTTTTAATACTTGCTCGCTGCATTGACTTTCGTTTTAATGGCTTACCTAAAACAACAAATATAGGGCTTTTGAGGATATTTGCTGCTATCCAAGGGTAACACATCAGCATCTTGTGCTCAAAAGCTATATAAAGCAATTGTATTGAAACTGATGCAGGTAGGCACATGTTTTGCTCGCTAATGGCTGCCCCCCACAAATGTGTATGCTCCTGCCATTTGTGACTGCTTCGAGATTTAGCATAAGCACGCAAAGAAAGCGTGCGAATTTTATGAAGGAGACGAACGTTTTTAAAAATAATAAACGAACCATATCAGCAAGTGTCGTTCGTAAAGCACCATCTTGCCATTCCGTCTATTCCTGTTCTTTTTCCTACACCCACAGACAGAGTGTGACAGCTGACAGGCACTTTGTTATCACCCTACAGGTGCTAACTCCATGCTAAAGGCTGACCCCTTCCCCCCAAATGGGTATGCACACTTCAAAGAAATTTGAAAACTATCTTTGCGTTCTAAAGCTCAAAGAAGACACAAATTAGACGCACGCAGGCGTGTGTTCTTTAGCAAGTAAGATGTGAGCGTACAGAAACGTCTACTCTGAGGGAGGGGTCAGCCGTTAGCAAGCAGAGTATCTACCCGGAGCTGGCAACGAGATTGTCGGCTGTCTGTCACACTTTTAACTATTATGTACTCTTGGTATTACATTGTATTATATATATATATATATATATATATATATATATATATATATATATATATATATATATATATATATATAGCCAAAAATCAACAAACTTTACTTCGGCAATCATTAGTGTTTATACAGCGAAAAAATAATACAAAAACGCGCTAAATGCATTGAAAAACAATATGTACGTGCACACGAAAAGCAAACTGCTGAGAACTATCACAGGACTGGTACAGAAAGATATAATACTGAGTATATTTCATCCAAGAACGAAGTTTTCATTTAATCCAGAGCAGGTACGTGTAGGATGATTTAGACAGAACAATAAGTTAATTCATATAAATCCAAGAATAACACAGACGATTGCATCAATTATCTAAATTTACGTAAGGACTAGTGAATGAGAACACGAGATCAGCACGTCAGACTAGAGTAGAGCAACTGCTTCTTCATGTCCTCCCAAGACAAGAGTAATGTAAAAATTTACTTCAAGAACATCCGAGATACAAGTGTGAAACAAATATATGGCGGCTGACAAATCTCCGTTTAGAGAATAATAATTATGGCACGAGACAAGCATGCCAGGAAAGTTTGCAACACTAATTTTTTTCAAGCAAACCATTTCATATTCAATTTGGAAAAGAAGTACATCTAAAGAACAGAAGTCAGAAATGACCATATTAAACTGAAACCTCCCAATTCAACAAATCCTGGCCAAATTTTAAACGACAACAGAGAGCTAAAACCCAAATACAACATACATACACAAATTGTCTAACGAAAGAAAACCCTGCACTGAGAAACCCGAATGCTAGCGATAGCAGCAGTCTGGATCGAATCGTTCTAAAACTACTCTATCTAAGCAAATCGGAACAGGCTCCGACGCTTCGCCAACATCTAAGAATTCTATACAGACACTCAGAAAAGGTACACCAACAGTTTAATATTAGCTAGAAGACGACGAGGAAGAAGAATCTAACGTTGTGATTATTTTTTGTAATCGCTCGTCTAAATCATCATGTTTCTTTAAAGCAGCCTAAAATGAAAACCAAACCAAAATATAATATATAAATAGTACAGGATACGGGAATACGGAAAAGCAAAATATTCTGTTTAAAGTAAGGACAAAGAAGTACAGAAACGCAACCACAGTCGATAATGATACAGTGCTGTGTAACAGACAGTTTTCGGGAAAAATCAACTTGAACACGCTCTCAGAAGTCAACAATGTATAAGTTTAATGGTAGTGTACTGGGGGCCACAGAAATGAAAGTTTTCTGAAAACTGTTAAAATCTAAAATGGTAAACATTTAAACACAATTTATGAGGTCGAAGCAACTGCAAGAACTTTTCGGTGATCATTCCTTAAACAACAACGGTCGCTTAGATGGAGAAGGGCTTAGAATATAACATACGCAACGCAAAACAAGAACTTACCTGCACATCCTTAACAAGGGATTTTCGTTTTGTTTTCGTCTGACTGGATGGATCAGTCCCCAGTTGCAGGGAATCAAGGTGTTCCAAAGTTCGCATACATTTTTCTGCCACCAGTTTCAGTCTTTTGTCATAATCGGCAGTCGCCTTAGGGACCAAAGAATTGTCTAGATATCCCTACAAAATAATGCTCGCAGCAAACAGTGCACGTATATATATAATGCAATGTACGACATGCAAACGTACGTAAGTAGCATAAGTTATTACAGTTAGTCTACCGTTTTAAAAATGGCTGTAAATTAAGGACAACATCTTCTATCCTTTTAGGTCCTACTTCCTGGCAAGCTTAGGATATAGCAAGGTTCACAAAAAAATCAAAAATCGAGTTTTTGCTGGCAATTTCGCAAATGAAGTCCGATCGAAAAACTTTTGGTAAGTATGGAACGGCAGTGACCCCCTCTACATATGGTGCAAATTTCATGCCACTAGCACTGGTGTAGCGTGAGTAATAAAAAATTTTTGTGATTTTTTTTGTGAACCAAACCAATTCACAAAAAAATTACTTGTTCACAAAAAAATCACCACCGGATCTGATCTCAGGATATAGCTAGGAAATTTTTCTTTTCATGCATCATAGTGTTATTATGTAAAAAAATTTGGACCCCCAAGTTTCTTTGCACATGCTGAACTTCGAATTTTGGTTCTCGGCCCCCGGGTCCAAAGTGGGTGCCCAGGCCAATATGCTTGACCTTTATTATTGCTACCAGGAAGCTAGGAATCCACTTATTTTGTGTTCTATTGCTCTAGTACGCACAGAACAAACAATTTGGCGCAGTAATTTCATCTTGAATGGTCACGTGACTTGGGCGAGGGTCACGTGACATGAGTCGGGTGACCTGACCAAACATTCTATTTCAAGGTTCCAGAAGCCTAAAAACTCGTCTATATAGGTTTTTCGGTGCGTAGCATTCAAATTTGGCATTAGGTTTTAGGTAGCTTTTGCCCAGATAGGTGATCCTGACCACCTCCTGGGTCCGGACGGTCCGGGCCGGGTCCATCGGCCGGACAGTCTGCCAGAAGGGGGTTGAGGTACCTAAAACATGCGCAATATACAGGTAGGTTTTTCGGGCCGCTGAGCTCGAATTTGGC
Organism: Trissonchulus latispiculum; assembly: GCA_030248195.1. Taxonomy (NCBI): domain Eukaryota; kingdom Metazoa; phylum Nematoda; class Enoplea; order Enoplida; family Ironidae; genus Trissonchulus; species Trissonchulus latispiculum. Next base: position 12,423 of record JASAND010027609.1, on the reverse strand, counting down.
ATTAGTTTTGACCTAGCCGTTGCCCCAGAGGCATTTTACACAAAGTTGGTAATGATTTTTCTTTTGTGAATTTGTTCACAAAAATAATCAAGCGCCGGTGGCGAAGCCAGAGGACATGGCAGGGAATCCAATATATGGCTGGATAGCTTAGAGTTAGGACATGTCACATGCATAATATGGGGTAGCTGCGCAAAGTCCATAGTGAGTACCAGCAAGAATTTCAATTTTGGTCCGGAGTTGTCCGAGGTTCCGATTTTGGGTGGGTCGACTATTTTGGGCACCGTAGTCGGTGGAGTTGGACCTCGGCAGCCAAACTTACATATTATGTTAGGGTTGGAACTTGTGGCTATTACCATGCAAAAAATTTTCCGGCTGGAGCTTGTTCTTAGCCGTCTAGGTGGGTGATTGTTTTTTGTGAATTTTCGGGGGGATTTTTCGGTGAACCTTGCTATATGTGGTATATTATACATTATGCAGACTGACTGTAACAACTTTAGATACCGCGATCCAGAGTATTTCGGTGGCAGACAAAATTTCATTTGATAATCGATTTCAAATTGTCGCTCGGCAGGGCGCCTTGCCAGTAAGCATACTAAACTGTATCCTAATCTTCACTGCAGAACAGGCAGTAGGGACAAGATACTGTCTGTTGCCTCTATTGCCTCGACAGTGATAGGTCAAAAATCTAGTTTTGCAAATAAACGGAAAGCACTCCTTTCCTCAATCTTCTATCCCATGGTAAAGCAAAATAAACTGAATATATATACGAAGAAATTTGTTCAAGCCTAGACTTTCGAAAAATGCCAAGACACCATCCACCATAACTTAAAATATTTATAACCTTTTCAAGACCATCCAGTTCGTCCGCAATTTGGCCCAACATTTCTTTAATCTTGACAAGAGCATCTGACTCAATCTTTTGCAGTTCCAGAAAATTAGGATCGGCAGGCTTGTTGGAATGGACTAGCATAACCTTGTCTCCATTTGCAAGATTCAATGACTTCAACGTATGAGGATCACCAAATAATGATCTACCTAAATGAAATGAGTAGATATATAAATAAAAGAAAAAATCTGCCGGTTCCTAGGGAAAGAAACAGAACTTGAAGAGAAAGGAAAGGGTAACCCCCTTTCATAATTAATATGTAATGGTCTCAGTCTTCTAGCCAAGCACAGAGATCGTATGGGCATGTCAAAATCGGCGGCCTGCCCTGACTGTGGGCCCTCTGAGGAAAACCTATCCCATTTGCTGTTGGACTGTCCTGCTCACCAAGGTCCCTGCCGACTGCACTTTGGGTCAAGCCTGAGGCTTGATATCCTATAAAGGGTCCTTCCAGGGTTTTGCCTTTCTCCGGGCTGTGGGCCGACTCTAACCAGTCGTCCAAGCCCAACCGCATTGAGCCTGCTCTCGGCGGTCCAGCAAGCAAAATAAAATGGGTAAATTGCAATAAATGAATAAATAACAACGTGTGCCTAAAAGAAATCACCACCTTAACTTGGTTTTCATTGAAGTTTGAGTTTTTATTTAATCCTGCTGTATGTTCTTGAGATAAAATGTTGCAATAAATAGGCTACATATTCGAAACTTTCCTAAAAATTACACACGCACAAGTTGTCAAAAGCCGGACTATCCGTTCCAGAAACGGGGACACACCTACGTAAACTTGTAAATTGACAAATGGCATTTTTAAGGGTTTGATATATATATACAAGTAGGAAAAAATGCTCCTTGCAGTCGCATGTAAAATGCAATATGAGCTATGAGGGTCAACATTTAAATGTGTCAAGGACAAGATTTAAAACGTCTAATATGAGCCAGCATCTAAATCGGTAAAGGACAAGCTGTAACTGGCTAATATGAGCCGCTACGTTTCTCTTGGGCTCATATTGACGCTCGCTGCCGTGGTTTCAACGGCTTAACATCACGACATCTTACCATTTTGCCTACAGACTCTTTACTTTTATTCACAAGTCTCTGAACAAATCCTCATCGATTTGCGTAATATCAATAGCTTCATGTAATGTTTGGGTACAGATGTCCTGACTGAATCTAATTTTGCTAGCTCAAACACCGAATTTAAGGTATCTGAACACTTTATACAGCTAAAGTTCTCCCCTTTAAAGTTGTATTAGGTGGAATATATTTGGCATATACCAGTTTTGAAACACTGAAATACTACAAACAAATGTATAAAGCTCCTGTAAACCGGTATAATCTTCACTATCGGCTCACTGTACATAGCATTTATACAACAAAATACACAACTCATCTGTAAAAATTTGATGTGTGCTTATCCACGGTGTCGTACGATTGACTTTACTTATTGCATCAAGAGCACACGTATGTCTGGACAATTATGCATACGTATATATATGCGAATTTGAAAAGTGCAAAAGAGTTAACTCAACTTAGTATCCTCGCGTCAATATGAGCCCAAGAGAAACGTAGCGGCTCATATTAGCCAGTTACAGCTTGTCCTTTACCGATTTAGATGCTGGCTCATATTAGACGTTTTAAGTCTTGTCCTTGACACATTTAAATGTTGACCCTCATAGCTCATATTGCATTTTACATGCGACTGCAAGGAGCATTTTTTCCTACTTGTCCTTCTTCCAATTTTTGGGAGCGCCGCCTTATTAAGGCTCCGAAACTCCGAAAAACGCTGTTTTAGGTGGTATGACCAATTCGCATGTCCAATAACATTTGTATGCCAAATGTCATCCTTCCAGCTATCTCCAGTAGCCTGAACCAGGAACTGGTTCAACTTTGAACCAGTTGAACCAGATCTGGCCAGCCATGGGTCGGATCCCCAAAATAACACCACCAGTGAATTCCCCATGCCCAATAACCTTTGTATGCCAAATATAAGCCTTCCAGCTATCTCCAGTCGCTTGAACCAGTTGAACCAGATCTGGCCAGCCATGCGTCGGATCCCCAAAATAACACCACCAGTGAATTCCCCATGCCCAATAACCTTTGTATGCCAAATATCAGCCTTCCAGCTATCTCCAGTCGCTTGAACCAGGAACTGGTTCAACTTTGAACCAGTTGAACCAGATCTGGCCAGCCATGGGTCGGATCCCCAAAATAACACCACCAGTGAATTCCCCATGCCCAATAACCTTTGTATGCCAAATATCAGCCTTCCAGCTATCTCCAGTCGCTTGAACCAGGAACTGGTTCAACTTTGAACCAGTTGAACCAGATCTGGCCAGCCATGGGTCGGATCCCCAAAATAACACAACCAGTGAATTCCCCATGCCCAATAACCTTTGTATGCCAAATATCAGCCTTCCAGCTATCTCCAGTAGCTTGAACCAGGAACTGGTTCAACTTTGAACCAGTTGAACCAGGTCTGGCCAGCCATGGGTCGGATCCCCAAAATAACACAACCAGTGAATTCCTCATGCCCAATAACCTTTGTATACCAAATGTCAGCCTTCCAGCTATCTCCAGTAGCCTAAACCAGGCACTGGTTCAGCTTTGAACCAGATCTGGCCAGCCTTGGGTCGGATCCCCAAAATAACACCACCAGTGAATTCCCCATGCCCAATAACCTTTGTATGCCAAATGTCAGCCTTCCAGCTATCTCCAGTAGCCTGAACCAGGAACTGGTTCAACTTTGAACCAGATGAACCAGATCTGGCCAGCCTTGGGTCGGATCCCCAAAATAACACCACCAGTGAATTCCCCATGCCCAATAACCTTTGTATGCCAAATATCAGCCTTCCAGCTATCTCCAGTAGCTTGAACCAGGAACTGGTTCAACTTTGAACCAGTTGAACCAGATCTGGCCAGCCATGGGTCGGATCCCCAAAATAACACAACCAGTGAATTCCCCATGCCCAATAACCTTTGTATGCCAAATATCAGCCTTCCAGCTATCTCCAGTAGCTTGAACCAGGAACTGGTTCAACTCTGAACCAGATTAACCAGTTCTGGCCAGCCTTGGGTCGGATCCCCAAAATAACACCACCAGTGAATTCCCCATGCCCAATAACCTTTGTATGCCAAATATCAGCCTTCCAGCTATCTCCAGTAGCTTGAACCAGGACCTGGTTCAAGTTTGAACCAGTTGAACCAGATCTGGCCAGCCATGGGTCGAATCCCTAAAATAACACAACCAGTGAATTCCCCATGCCCAATAACCTTTGTATGCCAAATATCAGCCTTCCAGCTATCTCCAGTAGCTTGAACCAGGAACTGGTTCAACCTTGAACCAGATGAACCAGATGAACCAGGCGAGATACGGCGTCGACAGTATGCTCATCGTGTTCAGCGACCCCGATTTACTATATATGGGTACAATCCCAAGGCCGAAAAACGCTGTTTTAAATGGTTTATAGACCAATTTCTTTGTTGACAGCTTGAACTTGGGGCTGGTTCACTGTTGAACCTGCTGAACTAGATGAACCAGGCGAGATACGGCGTCGGCAACATGCTCATCGTGTTCAGCGACCCCGATTTACTATATATGGGTACCACCAAAAGGCCGAAAAACGCTATTTTAGACGACTTTTTTAGTTTTCGGACTTAGTGAAACGTTAAACGTTAAAGTCCAAACGTTAAATATTCCATTTTTGACCATCTGTAAAAATCGACCCAGAGCGAAATTCGGAAATCTAACATAAACTTGATCTGCACCCATATATAGATATTCAAAAAATAGTATAGAAAAATTTTTCCCATGGGCCGTTTGAAAAATCGGTGTGCGCAAAGGTCGACTTAAACGACCAAAATGGCAAAAACGTCGGTTGTTCCATTTTTGACCATCTGTAAAAATCGACCCAGAGCAAAATTCGGAAATCAAACATAAACTTGATCTGCACCAATATATAGGTAATAAAAAATTAGTATAGAAAATTTTTTCCTATGGGCCGTTTGAAAAATCGGTGTGCGCAAAAATCGCCTTATAAATGGCAAAAAGTGGTCGATACAGAGAAAAAAACCCCACTTTTAAACTTGTATCAAAAAGTCGATTTTTTTCAAAGTTCATTTTTCCTGGCAAGTTTGGTATCATTCGAAAGCTCTTGGCCTGGAGATTTCAAAAATGTAAACTTTAGCTCTCAACTCCTTACCGTTAATTAGTTTTGGCTAATTAACAGTTTCCCAAATCCGCAAAGTGCCTTTATAGCTCATATTATTATGAGGGGCGCTCCGCGCACCCTCATGATACTTGGGGGAAAAGGATGATTGTGATTATACATGAACTAAATAATCAATTTTATCTGATTTTTTAAAATTTTATACAGGTGCTTGATTAATCGACACTTTACGCCTTACATATCCATTGAAAGCATACCCTTGTGGATAAGTCGTTGGTTTTCAATAGGAACATTTGCCACATTTTTAATGGCTTCTTTTAAACACTGAAGGGTTGGTTCTTCCTGGGAATCATCAATGTCTACGCTGAACTTCTTAGCGCCTGCAAATAATACAATGGAAAACTGGAACTCACAATCAACCTGGAGTATAGACAGTTGAACTCAAACTACGGGCTATCTAGGAGGTCCAGACCCCCTCCGTTTTGGAGATTTTTGAAATATGAAGCTATTTCTTGAGTTAAATTTGCCTATTTTTGGAAAAGTTGGGTTTTCCACGTTTTCATGTTGGACCCCTTCTTTTCAAAATCCCGGATACGCCCCTGAGCTACAACGATTCTATGAATTTGATCATCTGTGAACTTGACTATGAATTCCATGCTCTACTAAATAAAAACGAACTTCAGTAGTTTGAAAACAGAAAGCTGACCGACCTGATATAACCTGGAACTTCATACGTTAGTAATAGTATTTCACTAAAATCAGATACAAAACAACAGTACATTTATTAGATTTGTTTACAAATTCAGAAATTTCGACAAATTGACCGTAAATAGGAGAGTAATGCTGTCAAAAACCTTTGGAAGTATCCCCCGCCCGCCCAAGTTAACGCCCTCCACCAAAACCATATCTTTTGCGGAACTTTAGGGTGGGGGCATAATATACGTATTACATAGTTTCATTTTAGGGAAACCGCCCAAATTTTTGACATAACTTCCCCAACTTACGGCTACCCCCTCCCATTTTGTCCCAAAAGGTGAGTTAAATTTAAATTTTTAAGGTTTGGCTTAGAATGGGATCGCTTTAACGCTGTGAAAAAGTATATTCAGGTAATCATTTACTTTAGGGGTCAAAAAGGTTTTCTATATAAAATCGTCGACAAAATTTGATGAAAATTAACCTACAGGGGTGGCGGTCTCAGGAAAATTACCAGATGATTTAACGAAGCTGCTGAAGCGCGACCTGTAGGGCGCCGAACCCGGTTTTTGGGAGGAGACCCCGTAGGAAAATTTTTAATCCGACGTTCTCCAGCCGTGAAAATGTACTAGGCAGTTTTTATGGGCTAGAAATTCAAATCCGGGCTCCGTTTTCCGTCCGATCCCTCCATAATGCCGCAGCGTCCTTCCACGGTCGTGGTTGCAACCCCGTGGGAAAGTTTTTACTAATCCTACTTATGGTCTCCGACTTTCATGAAAAGTTGCTTATAGACAGGGGCGGATCCAGGGGGGGTGGTGGCACCCCTCCCGTCGCGATTCGAAGTTAGAAAAAATTTAGGAGAGACAGAGGAAAAAGGGCAAAAAACCAAAAAATTTCGCGCCCTAGGCGCGAATTTTCTACTTTTTAACGGCATATTTATTGCATTTATGAAGAGAAAGTTTAAAATGCATTCTATTTTTCAGAGAAAATTACCATTTCTGCTAAAAACGTCAAGAATTTTAAAACATTTTCTCAGTTCTTCAGTATAAAAAGAATTAAAGATCCGAAGACCGATTTTATTGCAAAACCAAAAAATTTCTTCAACTTCTGGGGGGCTCCGCCTCCCAGACCCTCCGACGAAAAAATTTAACCGCCACCCCGTCACCAAATCCTAGATCCGCCAGTGCTTATAGGGCAATTTGTGCTGCTGATTCCGAATAACCGAAATTTCGATTCAAGCTTTGAAAATCGATTTATCGACGAATTTGTCCATATTATGGAGGGTCGGAAGCGAAAACGTTCACGGCTGGGGGACGTCGTAATAAAAATTTTCCCACGGGCTCACCTCCCAAAAGCAGGTCTCGGCGTCCTACAGGTCATGGTTCACCAGCTACATTAAATCTGGCATTTTTCCTGAAACCGCCACCCCGAAAACCCCCGTAGGTAAATTTTCCTCCAAACTTTATCGACGATTTTATATAGAAAACCTGTTTGACCCTTAAACCCACCGCAAATCGTCGAGTCATGGGGTGAAAAAACCCACCGCAAGAAACCCCAAAAACCCTTTGGACCGATTAACTTTTAACTGGGTTGGGCTAGAAGTTTTGCAAATATATGCAATGACAGGACTTTTCCTCTTTGCACACAGCAAAAATTAGATCGATCGGCTGCACCGTTAGCCTGGGACATTGCCTAATGTGGCTGAGAAAAACCCACCCCAATTTTTCGAAAATTTTTTAACAACTCATTAGGGAAACAACTGTACACTATAGCACGGTACTATCGAGGACAATGCGTCACCCTATGCGGTGAGATTCGGACAGTTTTGCTTAAATGGCAAGCTAGATGCTAAAAACCCGCTAAAAAGTGCCATTTCGATAATGTAAAGCTCAGTACAGGACAATAAATTGTGGATTTTAGCAGCTAATTGAACGTAAAAAACCATTCTCTACACACGTTAGACTAATAAGTTTTATCAAATTATATACATCGTTTTTAGCACAAGAATAAAAATGCTCCGGTGGAGCATGAAAAATGCAATATGAGTGACATTAGGTTGTAAATGGACAGAGGACTAGGTTTTAAAATGTTAATATGGGAGGGGCAGGTTGTAAATGCCAGGAGGACTAGGTTAAAAGCGCACTAATATGGACCAGCTTCGCTGAACAACCCATATTCGCGGAAACTGCCCGGACTGATGCCGGCGGCAGTTCTTCAGTAACAGTTTACCATTTTGTGAGCATAGCTCTGTGTCTGCAATTAATTAATCAACAATTAATACTTAATAATTACATAATATGCAACTTAAGTTAATTAATTTAATTAATGCATACAATACAACACTTAATACAACATAGTACAACACAGTAAAGCCTAATATTTCAAAATTAGCAAGCTCGCCTGGAAAGCTGACGAATTTAGAACATAAGACAATAAAGGTCAAATGTGGAGTGGAGCATGCGTGCCCGCGAATATGGGTTGTTCAGCGAAGCTGGTCCATATTAGTGCGCTTTTAACCTAGTCCTCCTGGCATTTACAACCTGCCCCTCCTATATTAACGTTTTAAAACCTAGTCCTCTGTCCATTTACAACCTAATGTCACCCATATTGCATTTTTCATGCTCCACCGGAGCATTTTTATTCTTGTCCTATTTCATTTTTAAGGTTCTCAGTAAACCTTAAGCAAAATGCTAAAGCTTTATGAAAGAAACTTTAAAAATTCCCCCAATAATTACGTAACAGTCAACCAAGCCATAGAACAAAGAAGCTTGAAAAGTACCAATTTCTCCATTTTTCTTGACTTTGGCAGAAAAACCCTCATCTACTACAAATACGAATATTTTAGAAAGTTGCAGAAAGTTATCTGTAGTTTGTTATAAGCCATGCTGTACTTCCGCAGCACTCTACTGCAGCGCAACCAGACGCAAGCGTCACTGCCAAAGTAGTAGACTTATTCGGCATGATTTGTAAAGCTATTCTGCACGTGTCTGCAGAATTTCAGACGATTGCAACTTTTGTGTAGCTAGTTATAGGCCGTGCTGTACTTCCGCAGCACTCTACTGCAGCGCAACTAGACGCAAACGTCACTGCCAAGAAAGGAGACTTATACGGCATCATTTCCAATGCTATTCTGCACGTGTCTGCAGAATTTCAGACGATTGCAACTTTTGTGTAGCTAGTTATAGGCCGTGCTGTACTTCCGCAGCACTCTACTGCAGCGCAACTAGACACAAACGTCACTGCCAAAAAAGGATACTTATACGGCATGATTTCCAATGCTATTCTGCACGTGCCTGCAGAATTTCAGACGATTGCAAGTTATCTGTAGTTAGTTATAGGCCGTGCTGTACTTCTGCAGCACTCTACTGCAGCGCAACCATGTAGTAACATCGTAATAAGTATACGAAACCTATCTATAATAGTTTGTCATGTCCTGAACTATCTGTATGCCGAATTTCAAATGCCAGTGACCAATGAATAACTTGTTATCGACGGTGCTGTGTTTGGGGCAGCACATACAGCACGGTGGAAGCTAGAGAGTGCGCCAACTAACATAGCTACAGTTCCCCCTTACCACAGACACTATTATCACCAAGTTTCATATGTTTAGCCGTTTACAGTAAGTCTACAGACAGCGTGCTATGGTTGCTGCATAATAGTACAGCACGATAGCTGGACCGCACAGAGCTGCGACTATGCTCATCGTTTTCAGTGACCCCGATAACCCTTATATGCGTCCCACTAAATGGTCCAAAACTGCATATTTATGCCTATTTTTGACTATTTCCTGTAGAGTTGGGACTTAGAAATTTTTCCAAAATGGCCATTTGGCCGGACCAACTTTGGGCCGGCCGCCTGAACGATCCTGGCCAGATATCGAAAATCGCCCTCGTTATGACACGCTACCTATCCCAAAGTTTCTTATGCAACAATCAGCGTCTCTGTAGCTTGTTCCCTGAGCCCTGTAGCCGTGACACAAAATTGGCCTTTTTTGGCCATCTTAGCGGTCAGGCCATCTTTGGCCGGCCGCACAGGTGGCCGGCCGGGCCGGGTAGCGGAAAATTGTCCAAAAGGTACGTTAACACAAATACTACTCTCAGAAAAATCAAACTTCACCGGCTGAAAATGCCCACATCGTTCAGTTTGTGAGTTAGACTAAAACGGCTTCCCCAAGCGTGACTTACACGGAAAAAAACAAACGGACCTAACTTGTCCGGAAGCGAAAATTTTCAAAGTTGAAAATTTTGACCAAACCTTTTTTGCTATTTGTTGTACTCGTCGTGCTGATTCCAACGATACCAAATTTGTCTAGTTTGGCTGAGTATTTAACTGGCACGGTGCTCGAACGGGTCTCTAAGGGCCGCGCTGAGCCTTTTACACCCATATTATAGGGGGAGCGCTATCGCGCCCCCCTATAATTATAAAAACTGCCTATGTTTATATGCTAAACTTAATGAAACCTGTCCATTTGATGCTGTATTTTCAATGGCACATAAGATCTCAAAAAGCCACCTAGATCGGGTTTATTGACTATACTAACGAAAAAAGACGTGAATTTTATATACATAGGCAGTTTAAGAATTGCGCTACGACAATTTTTAAGACCTGTGAGGTGTGGGTTTATTAACCCCATTTGGGTTTTTCCCATCTGGGTTTCCCCCGCTACTTTTTTGCACTAAGCGGCCTAACGGTACAACATAGAGAGGTGCAAATGGACTTAAAAGAAAGCTCTAAGTATGCCAAGTACGATGATTATAAAGTTCTCAGATAGCTCTTGTAATAAAAAAGTTCCAGCCAAAATCCGAAAATGGTTTTTTCCATTATGGCTATAAATGATTACCGGGAAGGTAACAGGAGTCTGCGGAGTCATTAGTTGAGGTGACACTTCTGGCTATACGGCTGAGAATCCGGGGATGACCACAAGCAAGCACCCCTTGTCCTGCGGCAGGACGGAGATATCTCCAGGATAAATCTTTACCTACCTTTACGTTGCAGGCTTTATCTAAATTTCTAGGTTTCTCCTTAATTCAAAAATTTGAAAAGCTACATAGATATTTAAAAAGGACCTGTTTTTCTGGGGTGGGAGGTCGGATGCCCGTTCAAAAATCTTATGTTAAAAATCAAAAGTCTGTCTGCCAAAACTGTACATTGGCAAAATTACTTCGTAGATTGATTTTTTGGGTAAAACTTTTTGAAAAATGCCTAAATAGCTATATTTTTTGCTGCTAAATTTAACCTAAAATAAATGCCTGGAGATCAGGCGAAGCCGGAAAATGTTTGAAAAGTTACCCTCAAAACCCCATTTTTCTGGTACTTTAGGGTTCTGGTGGACGCCTATACCCGCCAACTTCCCCCGTCTTGGAAAATAAAGGAATTTGTCACTCCAGCACCTGTTATGCAGTTTCCCTGGAACTTTTGGTTCGGGGGGGGGGGGGTAAATTTGGTTGTCGACACCCGCCTCGAAAGGTAGAGCCCAAATATATAATTGGAAAAAATTTTCTACTTGTTTTCCATAAATTTTCTATGAGTTTACTGAATCTTTTCAATTTGTTTTCTAAATTTTTCGAATTGTTTTATAATTAATTTCTGTTACTTTTTCTCTAACGGTTAGCCCACTTTCTAATTGTTTTCTGAAAATTTTCTGAAAGATTTCTAAAAAGATTCTTAAATTTTTCGAAAAATTATATAGTGTTATGTTTCCTAACCTATTTCAAATAACTGCTTTCTTTTTCCAGCAATCAAGATCAGGTTTCTGGCAACCATTGTTTGAATCAGATTCAGGTTGCCCCACACCCACTCCCTCCGACTTCCGAGACTCCTCCACTGCAAGATTGGGCCTTTTTCCCAAGCCTATAGCATAGTTGGGCAATGTCACCTATATATAGGGTTTAAAACGGTGGCTGATAGAAAGTAGGTATCATAGGGGAATCGAAAACCTTTACCTGGACGACTAAGGTTTCTAAACTGAATAATAATAAGAAGAAGAAGTTTAATCAAGAATGAAAAAAATAAGCAGAAAAGAAACGGAATGCGTAATACGTACAGAAACTAAATAACAAATATATATAGTAGTTAGTATATATACCATAAATGACAAAAAGAAACAAACAAGCTAAATAAATTCGAGTCTTGACCTTGAGACGGACGAGGAGGATCAATCGTGATCACCTAAACCTCGCCCCCTGAGAAAACTTGTTAAATCTAAATTGGCCAGACGATCATTAAATACACTGAGACTTTTTGCTTCGACTACATTTTTCGGTAGAGTATTCCAAGCTCTTATAATCCTATGAAAGAACAAATTTTGCAAGAAAGTTCTGCCTCAAGCTAGGAGGCAGCATTAAGCGTAGACTGTGGCTCCGTGTAGGTGCTGGCGGTGCGAAACAAAAATAAGTCGTTCAAAATTTAAATCCACCTTTTCGTGGATAATCTTATATAACAAATCTTCGATCAAAAGAGAATTCTTCGATGTTCTAAACGTCCGGAACACCTAGATCGCATAACCTCCGACATGGGCGGGAAATTTTTTAAACACGAATACGCTTTGTAAATTTTCTTTGAACATTTTCAATTAGGTCGATGTCTTTCAGTAAATAAGGTGACCAGATTTCCGTGCCACATTCGACGATGGGTCTAACGTAACTTGTAAACACCTTTTCAGCAATACGTAACTGAACGAAGTAC
>JASAND010027607.1:0-37271 GCA_030248195.1 Trissonchulus latispiculum | reverse complement strand
CCCAATAGATCGTGAAACTTAAGCTTAACCCCACTAAATTACCCCTAATCTAAGCCCTAAAATCCCTACTTACCGAACTAAAACAACTACAACTTAGCTAGATTACACAAGGCCGAGTGGCCGTATTATAATATTTACTGAAAACTGGAGGGGGGAATTAATTAACAATAAAGTTGGACCAACACTTACTGAATATAGGAATTTCCAAATGGCATAGAATCACAGAAATATGGATAATTGGATCATAAAGTAATTACCAGTACAGAAATACTTGAGCCCCGATAGCTATATTTGGGTGTCCTCCACCCGAACCTTTCACCAGATAGGGTGGTCTTTACTTGTCTAACCCGACGTTCAAGACACTGGGGGAACCCAAAATTCCGGTAAAATAACACGTAAATAGCATATAATTTAGGCCAGAGAAAGGCTGAAAATAAACGACCACTCGAGACAAGCGCAAACTAAGACTGACTGGGCTTTTTGAAATAATGAGAGAACGTGGAATCACGCGATCACACGTGACTTGCCCAGCCAATCAAATTTTAGATAAGACTTTTGAGAGAATTTCGAAACCAAACTGACAAATTGCTGATCTATCTTTGCAAAAAGACATACAATTACAATATTTCAAATCCAAATTATAAACTATCGGGGCAATTTTGACAAAAACAAGGTACATAAGTTCGGACTAATTTTGGATAAAGAGTCTTTTTAAATAATAATAAAATATGACAGTAGGGCATCACCGCCCTACTGTACAGCATGGCTCAGTAGCTGACAACATGGAGTGTGACGTTTGTCACACTCTTGTGTATTTTTATTTGCAAAAGGAATCCAAAATTGGGGACTTATCTCCCCAGGAAACTAAGTGGGGTTAATGCGTCCAAGTTTGGGATTTTTGGGAGCCTTCTGCACCCCTTGAGCTGGGTTCATACGTCACACACACACACACACACACACACACACACACACACACACACACACACACACACACACACACACACACACACACACACACACACACACACACACACAAAACGCACTACATGAAGGGGAGCCGCTAGCTCCGCCTTACACGTCACGCATACATGATTGACAGGTCTTCCCCAAAACCTAAAAATTTTCCCAAATTTTCAAATCAGTCGTGGTTGTGCTGGCAAGCTGTACGGTTGATACTTTGGTTGTTGCTTAATATTACTGAATTGGGATTTTTTACCGAGGGCCCTGTACGGGAGATACCGGTCTACCAGTGGATTCTGTTGGAAGGTCGGTAAGGACCTGTCTGTTCTGCCTTTGCGAGTTTTTTGGGCCAGCCACGACTCCCGTTTTGTTTCTGCATTTCTCGTCTTGTTCTCTATTCTGTGATTACCTTTTTCCCTCCCTTCGGAAGGCTTATCTCCCGGATCAACACCAATCGCGGACTCACTCATTGGAGGTAACTTGGACTTGTAAGTTAAAGAGTATTGAGAAGGGTTTTAAACTGAATGCTTGAGACGTTGAACTAAAACAGGATTAAAAGTTTAGGAGCAATTTTGTCTAATAGATACTCTCTAGTTGATTCATGTCTGGGTTGACCCGTACTTTGTTTGTAATGTATGTCGTTGGATTGTATGTGGATGTCTAGCTAGGATATTGACTATAGACCTTTGAAACTTCGTAACGTTGAATTGTAGATAACTGTGCCTTATGTATAAATTATAATCGTGATAATACCATTAAATTCGTAACTTAATTTAATTAAGAATTGATTTGGCTTTATCAGCGTCTGAGCGAGAGCTAAGGTTTAGATAGGAGCGAGATCATTCGCATTGCATTAGGTTCGAGTTAATGGAATATTAGTAGTTATTGTTTGATTGATGTGACCCCTGTGTGCAACTTTGATTAAGTAGCGAACTACCAGTTAAAGCCAGTGCTCAACACTGATTCTCTAGGATCGGTGGTCAAACTTCAGGAAAAGACAGAAAAACAACCCCCAAATAGCCTTTTCTTTACACAAAACTTTTAATTTCCATATGTAGCGAAATAAAGTTATGAATGACTTTTGTCACGAATAATTGTAGCTCAGGTGGTACTCAGGTGCTGCGTAAACTGATACTCCTCCTATACATTAAACCAAGCCAGAATTCAACGAGGGCAGATTATTCCATAGGTCCTAGGAGTATTTGTACAATTAGTTGTCGTGATGTGAGGCAAATTTGAATGTGAGTTTGTGTGTAGAGGACTCTTGCCACGTTAACGCTTAATTGTAATCCGTTAGCGCAAACAAACAATTCTTGTAGTAAATCATTCTTGACAGGGTTATCACCTGCGTATGACCACACCGATATGACACAAGTTGAACAGTGATCTCCAAGGGCGTTATATATACTAAAACTGACTGTAATGATCTATTTGCTAAAAATGAAAATAAGCTGCGATATAATCCACATTACTAAGGATTTATCTAACTAACTTTAACTTCACAGTTTATCTGACTCACTGATCTAATCTGGCTACTGTATTTATGCTGGTAAAACCGGTAAGGAGGCTGTGTCCGTATCACTGAATCTTCCTTTCTTGAAAAGGCTCTTTTCTATATCTCAGACGTTTATCTGATATTATTTAATGTTTTAACATCACCAACAGCATGACAACAGGGCCTTGTTGCAGAAAACAATCAGTAGTTGACAAATATGAAGCCTTATAAAAATGCCTTAAAAATCCAGTTTTGAACTACTGCTTAGTTGTTGTTGGTAGGGTATGACATACCAGTAGTTGTGTTATTAACTGTCTTATCTCTAAGTGAGGACAGGACATTTGGAGTACCGGACTACAAGAATGCCTACAGCTGGGAAACGTGAGGCATTTGATAAAGAATTAGACGAGTCTAACAGTTGAGTCAAACAATGTTCGGCATATTTTGCTGCAAACGATATAGATGATGAACAGAAAAAGAACACGATTCTGATTAGCTGCAAGGGGTCGGACACCTAAAAGCTCTTTCCAGTCTAAAAGCTCTGCATTGTACAGAATTGCTTGCTCAATGGTATCAGGGTGATTGTTCCACACTCACTTAGAATTACTACACTACAAGAACTGCGGTCAAGTCATTATGGCATTGTCAGGTCAAAGGCGGTTTCCTAAAGCTACATTTGGTGGCTGAATATCGATAAAGTCAAGAGTCGTTTATTGCTTCCTGTTCCAGATGTCAAGAGCAAAGACCCAATCCGTCTACTGGTGCAGTCATTCCCTGGCATGATCCGGGTAAGCCGTGGAGTCGTATTCACCTGGATTTCGCAGGGCCCTTTTATGGAACAAAATGGCTGATTCTCGTTGACAGTCATACCAAATGGACAGAAGTGGTGCCTATACGGTCAACGTCAGCTGAGGCGACCGCTGCGCCACAATGCCCCATGTTTGCTCGGTTCGGTCTTCCCGAAGAATTTGTGACTGAAAACGGTCCTCCATTCCATTCCTATGTCTTCACAGAATGCATGCTGTCTGGTGGCATCCGGCAAATATTCTCGGCTCCTTACCACCCAGAACCAACGGGGCAGCAGAGCTGTTGGCCAAACATTTAAAGAACTTTCTGCAAACTCAAGTGTGGAAATCTAAACAGGAAGCTGTCCAGCTTCCTCCTTGGTTACCGCTGCACTCCCTTTTCCCAGTCCGTTGGTTGTCCTGCTAAGCTTATGCTCAACAGGGACCTTCGAACCCGATTGTCATTGGCTTCCCCTCCTTCGAGACGTCCTGGGTAAAGGAATGATCCTTACTAGACTGGTTGAACCTCATCAAACGGGCTGAGTAAAAGATTGTAGAGTTAAGAAACGTAAGTGGTCACATTTTGTCTCTATTTTGCAACGTACTGGACCTGTTAGCTATCAGGTGAAAGTGGAACATCAAATCTGGCGCCGTCACGTCGACCAAATCCTTCGTCTTGATTCTTCCAAAAAGGAAATTTCAAAATCTGCGCCAACGCTATCGTGGCCAACCACCTTCTCGTCCAGTGGCTGGGCTACCGGCTGCCATCGACCAGCCTCCGGTACCATTCAATCCTCCTTTAGGGAATCAGTGCATCAAACAAAAGATTCTGAGTACACCATTAAAGCCAGATTTCACGAATGAGACCTATGAAATACTTATGAGCTGAATTCCAGCAAATTTTGAAATCCTTAGCCCAGACGGCGTGATTCCTGCCGTGTCAGCCGGCTTTCGTAGAAATATTGGAAAATCTTCGTAGAAATCTTGCCAGCAAGATTCCAACTGTAGAGATAAGAATGAGTTATCCCGTAACAGACTAAAAACTGTAGGTTTGAGAGTGTGCGCATGTCTGGACCTAACTCATCCGATATGTCTGACCAATAACATGAAAATCATTAAACTATCTGGTGACGCAGTTTTATTTTAAAGGTTTATTTTAAACAATTAAAAGGGCTTAACTTACCCTGAACCTGTTCCTATGCTCTTACAACAATATAAAACGGTTCCTATTTTCCTATAAGGGGCTATATTTTCCTAGTGAGCAAGTAAGTATGAATCAAACGTCAGTCCTTTTATTAGATCATTTCAATTTCCTACGCTCAGATTTATGTAGGAGGAGAGACATGAAATATTCATCGAAAGTTCCCTTAAAAAGAAGAGAAAAGCTTTGTTAGGAAGAAAATAAAGGTAGGACAATATGAAAATGTAAATAACAATAGGTTCAGCAGCAGCCAGTATGATACCGATAAAACCTTACTTAAGTTTGAAAATATTTACGATAAAAATAATTAACTCAGCCGGAGATTGAATCGAGCCTAGCCGGAATTGGTCTACTCTAAGCTGCCAGACACTGACTTGACCATAGCAGCCACAAAGCCATAGTTCAAGTCCCCTGGAACAAGGAACTGAACCTATACTGGCTTAACCTAAACCAGAGCTACTAATCCAGCTGTCTGTCCTTAACTGGTTTTACATAAGTTGATGCATATAAATTAGGGTAGGGTAATTCACCTTTCGGTAGTTAACAGGAACGGGATGAATCTATTAGTTAATTTTAAATGCAAAAACTATGAGGCAAAGCACGCATCTAGTTAGGGAAAATGTTAATGATTGACGTGAACGTTTCACTCTAATTTAAACTCGTGTCATTTCTCATTCGCATTTGCATAATCTAATGCACCAACTGAGTCACGCCACGGTTAATAACATAATAGAAGAATATGTACGGCAGTTATCAAATTAAATAGATGAGAATTTTCTAGATTAAATTAAAGTGCTTAAATTTTTAAAACTATTCAATCGAGCTGAAATTTTGGAAAGGTATGTTTTCGACCACACTGAGTTCAAATATCGCAAATGTTTTGATTTCGCGAAATTGTATGTTTTCGATTTTTAAATGGGGAAGAAGGGATACCGAAAAAGTTGTCTCCGGTTTTACTAAAAAAAGTTGTACATTGGGGTTTTCGGGGACATACATCACGAATCCAAACTCCGTTTTTATATTGGGCTTTTCGTAGCTCAATATAGAATAAAGATGTAAGCTTAAGATTTAAGCTTATACTGAGATTCCTAAATTCAAAGTAGAAAACAAGGGAATGCAGTAAACACAGTTTCGAAAGAGAAAAACTAAATAATTGTTTAATTTACATCCCTAAACTGGTACAAAGCTGCACTCAGTCACTCGGTCAGGAAATAGTGATTTTTTTCAATTTCATCTCTGAAATAAACAGCGATTAAAAAGTTAAAAATATTTTAATCCCGGAAGGCGGATGAAACAAGTCTGGTATACCATAAAATTAATTTTTCAAAAGCATGAATTAAGCAGGCGGGGTTAAGATACAATTGTCAAACTTTGAAAACAAAGTGGGAATAAAGAAATAGGATTAGATTAAAATTTTAATCCTTAGAATACAAATCCTTAAATGCATTAAAATACATTAAAGACTCGTTTATTCGTTACTGCATTAAAGACAAACTGACTCGTAACTCGTAAGCTGACTTAACAAAATTTTAGTCTGTATGATCCGAAGCGCTGTTACTACAGGGCGCACTAATTTAATCCATTTAATCAAGAGTGCATAATTGCACTATATATAAGAAGAAGAGTAAGCCACTAGAGGGCTCCTCTTCTTGGCATTGCGTAACGGTGCTCCGACCACAATACGCGAATGTTCCCCCGTTTGGTGGGGGGGTAGCTCTCTTCGACAAAGCATACCCCCCCTCCGCTTGGTGGGGGGTAGAAGAAAAGAGGTCCCCGTTTGGTGGGGGGTAGCCAACATCCAATCAGACTGCAGAGACCCCCTCCCCGTTTGGTGGGGGGGGGGGGGTATAGCAGAGGATTAAGGTAGTTTTTGTTCTATTTGAAAAAGGGTCCCCGTTTGGTGGGGGGGGGTATGCAAAAGGGGTCCCCGTTTGGTGGGGGGGTCTTCACAAGGGGTCCCCGTTTGGTGGGGGGTAAGGCAAAAGAGGTCCCCGTTTGGGGGGGGTCGCCAACAGCCAATCAGATTCAGCCAATTTTAGCCTGACTTGGCGACCCCCTCCCAAACGGGGACCCCCTTCTGCCTACCCCCCCACCAAACGGGGACCCCTTTTGCATACCCCCCCCCAAACGGGGACCCTTTTTGCATACCCCCCTACCAAACGGGGAGGGGGTATGCTTGTCGACCCCCCCCCCCCACCAAACGGGGGAACATTCGCGTATTGTGGTCGGAGCACCGTTACGCAATGCCAAGAAGAGAAGCCCTCTAGTGGCTTACTCTTCTTCTAATATATAGTGCAATTATGCACTCTTGATTTAATCTTTACGGATATATGTAGATGAGGTTTAATTAAATGATGTAAAACTATCCGAACCAAGCCCTAGAGAGTAGATTTCTGCACTTCTCATTGAAATCATGTGTATTCAGGCGCGCACACACACACACACATGCACACACACACACATACACACACATACACACACACACACACACACACACACACACACACACACACACACACACACACACACACACACACACACACACACACACACACACACACGCACTCATTCACTCACTCACTCTGTCAACAAACCTCTGGTAAATATTTACTGTAGGTTTAACTGCATCCTAACAAATTTAACACAAACTTTTAAATATTAACCAAAACAATAGTTTTGTCAATAGCGATAGCAGCATTGTTTCTTGCTTTGCAGTGCGCTTCCACTGGATATCATGGAGAGATCAAAAGTGAACATGGACAAGCAATTGTAGTCACAGAGGAGAACAGGATCTGCTCTTCGTTGTAAGTTAAAGGATTGTAGGCCTGGAAAAGTCACTGGCCATGCTGTGATGCTGCCACCTGTCAGTCCGATGATAAAAAGTACAACCAAAAAGTCTCTCATAGCCATCGATAGGTGTGGCGCAAATTAAATGTTGACAATCTAGTTGCTCACCTAAAATAGAGAAACTAGTTCAATACTAAAACAAAACAGACCCATTCGGTGGGAGAAATGTTTTACTGATTTTCGGTTTATAATCTATTTTTCATCGATTGAGTGCAGCTTACCGGTCTATCACAGCGCACCCTCAAATACCTATGCAGCCTGGAAATTGTAAGGGATGTGTTCAAAGTCAAAAATCAATCCTAAATTAGCATTATTTAGAGGCAGTGGCGGTGACGTATGAAATGGTAAAACAATGATTCAGCACAAACTAAGAAATCTGATATGCTTGTATCCGATACTATAATACTAGTCTGTATCTTTAATAGTTTCGATAAGAATTTCATCTAGATTTATGCTTTTAAATATGGGTCAGTTAGTAAAACGTCGGAGCGCTAATTCAAAAGTCTAAGATTTGGGGGTCTTTTCCAGATTACCCCCCCCAACACTCAAAGTTCTTAAAACTCGACCAAATGAGCTGAAATTTGGTATGGGTATGTTTTCGACCACGCTGAGTTCAAATATCGTAACATTTTTCGATTTCGCGAAATTCGATTTTTTTCGATTTCTAAGGGGGGTCCAAGGGAAACCGAAAAATTTTTTGTCGCCGATTTTGCTGAAAAGTTGTATATAGGGGTTTTCTGGGCCGCAGAACACGAATCTTAAGTCCGTTTTTCGATTCAGCTTTTCGTTAGCTTGATATAAGCTAAAGTTGTAAGCTTAAGTTGTAAGCTTATGCTGAACTAACGAAAAGCGGTATCGAAAAACGGTCTTCAGATTCGTGTTCTGCGGCCCAGAAAACCCCTATATACAACTTTTCAGCAATATCGGCGACAAAAAAGTTTTCGGTTTCCCTTGGTCCCCCCCTTAGAAATCGAACAAAATCGAATTTCGCGAAACCGAAAAATTTTGCGATATTTGAACTCAGCGTGGTCGAAAACATACCCATACCAAACTTCAGCTCATTTGGTCGAGTTTTAAGAACTTTGAGTTGTGGGGGGGTAATCTGCAAAAGACCCGATTTTGATACTATACAGTATGAGACGAGACCAAACATTTGTAGTGATAATGTCCTTTGAGTATATTCTCTATAATGAGACACTCTTTAAGAAAGGGCTTTTTGAAAGTCTGGTACTAGTCCATGACAGCAGAGTTAATTATAGATTTTAAATTAGCAAAGCTTAGGTGTAGGAGGTGGCAAAAATCTTTGTATCCTTCGGATCTGCGAGCTCAATTTAAGAACGAATGCAGCAAACAGATGTAATGAGATATTTGAGACAGACTCGCCTGCAGGTGTATTAGTTCAAACCTATTTAATATTGCTCCTCGGTAAAGTCTAAAAAACGCGAAAAAACTACAAAACACCACCAGCCATGTAGCGGGATATGTTCGAACTGTAATTTATGGACTCATAATTAAGCCAGGTGTTAAGAAGATGAAGAAGGAAGTAGGAATTTGAAGCAAGAGGTTGAACGCGGTGAGCAGATATTTTCACAAAACCCAAAATGTTCACCTGAATGTTTATAGGCTATATCAATACTATAGCAAACATAATATTTGCAAGCAGACATGTGCAGGAGGGGAAATTCTGGGGGAGGGTGAGCCGGGGGTTGTCCAACATAAACCAGAAAAATTTGTTTTTTGGAGGGGGGGGGGGTGAGGGACCCCTCTGGGGGAGTGAGCTCCATGTCTGGGGGGCTATCCATGACCCCCAACCCATCCCAAGCACATGTATGTTTGCAACTGCTTTTAATTTATTTTTCAAATTGAAGAAAGTGTCCGAGAAACGACAAGCAGTAATGAAAGATCTATGTCAAATTAAAACTAACAGATCTATGACGTTAAAACTGCTAAACCACAGCTGTTTCGGTCTTCCTAAGTGTGAACGTTTGCTTGACAACTGTTTAATTGAATTTCCAATTTAATTCATTAATTTAGAAAAACAGTCACGAGTATTATGTATTGACAGGAATATAGAATAAAGCCTAAACAATAAAATAAACATACTGTAACTAAACGATTAGGATCGTTAGATTAGGGTCATTGGAGATCATTAGGAAAAGCTGTGTGTCTAATATTTCCTATTAAAAATTCTTGCAATTATTAATTATACAGTCTTAAAAACCTCATACATTTGCCGGATCTCTTGAACTTTATGACCACAAGGTGTCAACATGGTCCACTTTAAAGCTAGTTAGTGATTGCTATGATGAATATTAACATTTAACATTTATATCATTCGAAAGCTCTGAACGTGCTCTATTCAACGGTATAAGTAGTTTGTTTTTATCTTGCACTACAAAAAAATTAAGTTAGAAGATGTTAGTAAAATTTGAGAATTTACAAATTTCATTCTCCTTTTCAAAATTAACTTATTAATAAAATAACATACGACGAAATGCTTCACATTGTCTGATAGAGTATCTTAAGAGCTTTCGAATGATGTCAATATCAGTTAATAATGTTTAGCTTAGCAATCAGTAACTAAGTTCAAAGGAGACTGTGTTAAGTCTTTGTGGTCATAAAGTTCAAGAGATCCCATTTGCCGCTATTATTCTTCTTGAGTTGGTCTTTTCATCCAGCAATCCTTGCAGCACAACCTTTCAAAGATTCAAGGTGCTGGTTTCTTTTGTAACAGTTGTTCTGTTGCAAAGTTTTGAATATATGAGCACCGAATTCGTTTAATAAGTGTCTGAAGGTAATAATAACAATTACACTCAGCAGTTTAAGTCGTTATAGGTACAAGTTAGGTACTGATAAGCCAAATAAAGAGTGACAAGATTGTCTTGAAACCGTGAAAAGTATGAGCAAGTTCTTACAATTATATTTCTAAGCTTAATATCCAGAAACGGAGAAAATTATATACATACCTAGGAAATTTAGGCTACCAAACTCACACCTTTGGTTTTCAATATGCATAGGTAGCAGAATCAACTGTCAAAAACTTTGTTAAAGCAACGCATGAAGCGAAATACATTTGCAAAGACAAACCTAGGATTGCTGAAAGCATTAAAAAAGAATTTTTAAAGTGGTAATGTGTGCAGCCTAATTTTATGTGAAAAAGACATCAAAAATATCGTCATTTTTACAGCTAATCTCCCACGATTAAACAAAAGTCGTGCAAGGTCGTCCACTAATTGCATGATAACAGATTTATTAAAGTATAAATATTAAATGAATAAACGTCAGCAGGTGTAACTTTGGGAGAGTACTCTAATCAAAGAAATTGATCCATCTATTGTTTGTGATGAGACGTTGCCTGAAGCAAACAATTTCAGACTTCAATTGATTGGGACTACAAATTGTTTCATAGTCCATTTTTTGGTCAAATGCACCCAGTTTCTACAAGTGAATGTTGTTTCCGCAGCTGAAACTGAAACAGACTAAAACAGACTGTGAGCTGAAACTTAATAAATGTATAAAGTATTGATAGTCCAGCCGTATACGAAGCACTGGATGGTTACACCTGATCACAAAATAACTCATACATAAAGTTACAAACTGTGACTAAATTAGAATGATTCATTACAATTTCGTTACTATTTGTAGGTCAGGTTCATTAGGTATAAGTTCAAATTTTCTTGAAATTTTAAATTTTAAAGTTGAAGGAAACTGAACTGAAACCGATATAGGTGAGGTTGCGATCCTGTTTGGGCACGTATTCTTGATTTGCAGCAAGCTGAAATAGGTTTCAACAGCTCTCGCTGAATAACTGGCTTAACGAAATGTTGGATCAAAAACAGACTTCAGATTCGTCACCCAGTAATAGAGATGAGCACGGGCCGGATTTTTTCGGCCCGTCCCGGCCCGGCCCGCTGGCAAAATTTTTCGGCCCAGCCCGGCCCGCCAAAGCAAAAATTTCAAAATTTTACTATCGATATTATTTCAAAGGCTTCAATGCAAGATGAAGAGGCTAAATTATGCTACGAAATGTTAAATTTTGCTATAAAATAACCAGAATCAGTAAATGTGTAGCTAATTTTAGTGATTTTATATCATTTTCTTGAGTTGATACGGCCCGTTTCTGGCTTCTCTGGCCCGCAGTTAAAAACTTTCTCAGCCAGGCCCGGCCCGCTCCGCTAACCAATGGAGGTCGGACTGGCCCGGCCCGCATCACTTGTCAACTGAAAGTCACTCTGTTTGTTCCTACCACGTATTTGCCTGAAGCCCAGTCAAAAGTCAACTATGCATAAGATGGTCGTTTGTCGGTTTTGGAGTCAAATTTATTTGCGGGAGTCTCTCTCTAACCAAGAGGTCTTCCAACAATTGGACCTTAAAGAGGGTCTAAGTCGAAAAAGTGAGCTGAACAACAATTAGAGGACCGGTTTAAATCCCGGTTCTGGATTTCCTTCTTTCATCATCATTAGAAACGTCTCTCCGTCCCTCACCCTGAGTTAGCATACTGAGGAAAGAGTCTACTTAAAATGCTTTAAGCTAGGATTGATCTTTGGGTTGGACACAAACCAGTAGCGTCTTCCCCTTTTAGAATCCAGTTTTCAAGATTTCTCAAAACTTTCTTGGTCTTCTGTTCCACCCTTTTCCTTGGCACACTCTTATTTTCTATAGGGTTTGGAAGAAGCAAAATTTATGTATCCTAAATGGTAACTACAACATTGAAGCCAGCATATACTTTTAAGGCTAAGCCTGATAGGACGCCCAGCAATTTGCTGCCTCATTTTGGAAGGGCTGAGGGAAGACCAGTCAGATCTGAAATGTTGTTAGACAGCAGCAGCTATTTTCCAATCCAATTGAGCGAACCCAGTCACAGATTTATGCTCTGCTCTTTTTGAAAATGCCACAGAAATTGATGTCTATCTAGAAACTGATTTGAACCATAATTGATTGTGATAAAGCAATTATAAACGTTTTTGTCATTTATGGAATATTGGTAGCTTTTGGTATTTGGAGATTCTACAATTAATTTAAATTTTGCTAAGCTTCTCATAATACTTAAAGTTTCTGTGTGAGACTGTATGTAATTGACTGTGATAAAGCAATTATAAATGTTTTTGGCGTTTAGCGAATGTTGGAAGCTTTTGGTATTTGGAGATTCTACAATTAATTCTACAATTCATTTAAATTTTGCCAAGCTTCTCATAATACTTAAACTTTTCCGTGTGAACAGATGTGAACGGAACAAAACAGATCTCTCCGTTTAAATAAAACTTGAAAGTAGGCAATCTTTCCTTTATTTCTTTCGTTTACCTTAATTTAAACTTAATAACTAACTAATAACTAATAACAAACGTAACTAATGAATGAATTCCCATAAACAGTAAAGTTTACAACGGCAGTAATGATGATTTGACACTTTTCTACACTTAGTTTCAGAGATTTGTATATATCTGTTACGTAACCATAGGTGTCTAAGCATTGAGCTTGTCTACGTATGTAGAACGTTGAAAATATGTTTCATGCTAATTTACTCATACACTACCGGCAAGAGTATGTAGTAAGGACCAGAACCTTTGACTATTACATACAGCTTCATTCATAATTAATAAACTCCCTCGCATGACTCATTGAAAAAAGGTAAGTTCCAGGTATGAATTAATTGCCCCTGTTCTTAAGTACCCTACTTCATTTAGTTGGAAGCAACACTTGGCCGGTACGCCTATGGTCAGTTCAATTCCTAATTTAGAATAAGATTTTCCTCCTTTAGGCTTTCTTCACAGGGTCGGCATTTTAAGTAGGCCAAAAGGAGATACACATTTCAGTGGACTTAGGGCACAGGATTTCTCAGGAGATCCCTAGGTTGGACTTCTTTCTGAAAGTTTAGCAATATGATTGATCTAAGTGGTCACTTTTAGCCTCGCCTTATTTCCTTCTAACCCACTTTAATGTCCAATTTAGGTCAATTTTTATAAGCCACTTGACTGTGACTTCTGCCTCTGGAGCAAAGATTTGACTTTAAGATTGTTTCTAGGGGATCTTGGGAGACACATGCTGGTTGAGACTTCTTATTTGGGCTGAGTGAATATTTTAAAATCCAGGGATTACGTAATCTCCTGAACATTTGTGAAGTTTTATCTTTCTCAGAGTTCTGATTCAATGTCTTCTGTTCATAAACCAATTAGGCCGTTATTCTGTTCGTTTAACTTCCCTTCATGTATTTAAACAAGGTCATACCTAACTTCATTCGCTGTGACTCATAATGATAATCGAGTCAAAGCAGCTTGTTTTAAGTTCAATTGAACAAGTGATTTATTTCATTTCTTGTGTTGTCATATCTTACTGTAGTTGCTGAACTTGCAAGCACAGAGAGTTTGAGTAATGATTATTATGCAGACGGTCGAGCCGCAAGCGAAAGCATTTCAACGATCTTTCACATTTCGACATTTTGTTTTGAATTGTGAAGCGTCACAGCAAGTTCTGCTGTTGAGGTTGCTGCTAAGTTAAGCTGTTGTCAACATTTCCCACAAAGTAACCGGACAATTTTATTTAGGAAATTTGATATAAAAATTTGGCTGCTGATTAAGCTTTCGGATTAAATAAACAATTATATAAAATGAAGTCTAAATTGGAAGAATGAATGGTATAACTTTATTTTATCTAAGGGTAACGCTGTAGACAACCTTTAGGTAGTTAGGGTAATAGACAGCCTTTAGGTTGCAGGTAGATTTGTAGATTGTGCATTGATCTTAGCCATGTTTTACTTAATTTTAATTTTATTAAGTCAGCTTTGACTTCTGATCTCGCGTCCACAAATAAAAATTTAACTGACTAATACGCACAAAATAAGCATAAATAACATTTAAGTTTGATCTAAGGTTCTCCTTAATTTCAAACTTTAAAACGCTGTTCTCATCATGGTGATGCAGAGAATAAGCACTAAGCTACACACACAGGTACTTTTGGATAACCCTAAATTAGCATATACCAAGAATCACCTATTACATATATTACATAAAGGTAATGCATAATTGAAGGAAATTTTCTGTCTCCATGCATCCAGACTTGGGGACTTCAACAGCTCTCTGTTCTTCTAATGGTCGTTTCTGAATTACATCTACACTCCACTCTACCAAAATATATTTTCCATCAGCATTTTTCGCTTATGAGGTTTCATAATTTTACGGAAACTCCACCTAACGCTTTGTCATGTTCGAAATTATAATAATCTGGCTGTACTGTCTGCTTTGCAACTTTTTTGACGGGGTTTTCCTTTATGGACAAACTGAATGTTGGTTCTTCAATACTTCAAAGAATCGATTGATTGGTTGACGGACTGGATTGATTGATTGATTGATTGATTGAATAATTGATTGAATAATTGATTGATTGATTGATTGATTGATTGATTGATTGATTGATTGATTGATTGATTGATTGATTGATTGATATGATTGATTGATTGATTGATTGATTGATTGATTGATTGATTGATTGATTGATTGATTGATTGATTGATTGGTTAACTGTTAAGTGTTAACTGTTAAAGACTTCTTTAACTCAGGTTCCTTAATTCAGGTAACCCGAGCCGTTCTCTCCGACATCATTGTTTAGATAACTAAAAGCACTGACTTATTCTAACATCTCCACAGGGGTTCCGGAAATTCTAGGCTGCAACCACTTTGCTTTCTAGATTTTGTTTTCTCAGTCTCGTATTCCAAACTTTGGATTCAAATTGTTAGGGCATAAACAGTTAAATATTTGCCCTATAGCTCTGACTGACGATTTGGAAGCATCGGATTAGAGTGGGAGCAATTTTTGGCCACATTGGGAGCAATTAAGAATGTCTCAATTAATGTTATGCAATTTCTTTTTTGAAGTTTAAAAAAATTTAGTAATCTCATGGTTGACATATTCAGAATGTATGTATATGTTGGATTGCTTATTATTTTTCCAACAGAAGTTTTTTTGAATATTGGATTTAAATTTTCGAGACCTGAAACAACAGATTTGATTTGATAATTTAAATTCTGAATAACGTTAATCAGATTATGCTGAAAAGACAGTGAAAGTTTTGATTGCATCTCAAAGTGAAAATCTGCATCCCCGCCTCAGGCCTGAATTTTTCGGGTCGGTGGTGCTGTAGTGACAACTTAGGTCAATTATCTTGTATCAATCCTATATTAAATGTTTCTACAAATCAGAAAGAATTTAAATTAAAATGATAATATCAAAAAATGGAGCATATGCTTTAGGGTTGTGCGTTGGCCGGCCATCCCATTGGCCGCTGGTCGAGCACTTATCCAGTTGGCTTGGCCGGCCATTGGCCGCTGTCCGTGAGGCTGACCAACTTCAAACTCCGGCCAAGCCAAGTCAAGTCAACTGAGGAAAATTTCGGCCAATCCTAACTAATATGCGTTTGCTAACAATTCCTAACACGTGACCATAGGGTAACGTCGGGGGAAAAGGGGGGTGCAGACTACCCCCCCAGTCCGACAAAAACGGGTAGATCCCTCAGCGAAAAGAAAAAAGGGCAGACAGACCTCTCGTCCTGAAAGGAAAAAAGGGTAACCCCCAAGCGGTTTTTTTAAGAAAACTTAGTCATTATCTAGCAACTTTTAGCGATTTAAAAAATATTAAAAATCGCTAAAAATTGTAATTTTTTTACTAACGATTGTTCAAAAACGTTAAAAATCCGCGATTATTGCCAATTTCAGGGCAGACCCCCTTAAACTTTTGGATTTTTTCAGGGGCAAACCCGTCGCCGAGGTCGGGGTAGACCCCCCGAATCGGACCCCGTGTTAATGTATGCACATGACTGTTAAAGAACTGGTTATCTTTCGCAGTCTCACCATATTTTAGTATTGTTAAATATAGCTCTTTTAACTCATTCTTGAACGTGGGTCCACAGAGATAAATTAGCCAGCTTATACATACAAATTTTGGTCTTAGTATAAACGATTACTGTTTATGAGAAGCTAAAGGCAGCTGTTCCCACTTAGCTCATGGTCTCTCCATTGAAAACTGAGTACAATTAATATCCATTCAGTCCTCTCCCATTCCCCTTCTCTTTCTGTTAGGGGCGGAAATTTCAGTTGAACCCTTCGTTTCCGGCTAAATTGATTTTAAAGCTGAATTAATTTTGCCTTTGCTACCACAAACTGTGAGCTAACTGAATTAAATTTGTTATCCTATGCCTTAATAAAATGTGTACTGAGCATAGAGGCGTGTTAATGAGTATACTTCAAATTGTAGAAATTTTAAAAAATAAAATTCATTTAGGATAATACTATCACTATGGATATTTAAGGTGGCATAAAGTCAAAACTTGGAATTTTATTTTCAAACTTGTTCTAACAGAAACAGAAAGAACTCTTAAGAAGAAGTTAACTCAAAATCTTCCTTAAAATTGAACACTTCTTTTACAGTAACAAGTTACATAATAACTAATTTGGAGTAATTATCATCTAAGATTAATCAGGTATTCTTATGTTGAGGTTGGTTGTCGTTGGTTTGATGTTGGTTTCAGCCCGCAAGTTTCTTAAATTTTTATTTTTAATTCTTATTTTAATTTCTATATTGTCTACGAGCTCAAAACACTACCAAATCTTAGGAGGAGTATTTGCTAATTTTTCTTCAACTGTGCCTATTTTTTGCTTCTTGAGAAAAGAAAGGAAGAGAGAAATGTTTATTCCACACGTCCTATTCTGAGTCTGTGTGTGGAAATGATTAACTGAAAGTCTCAGAAAAGACGAAGACGAAGAGAGAAAAGTGTCAGGTTGCTTATATTTAATTGGCTTTAGCCAAGGAATTTCTCTGCTTTTTGACTTTTTGCCCTTTATAGGTACATTTCTTTAGCTTACACACAGTTAGGGCTGTGTCTAAGTTTCCCGCTCGATACATCAGATCCCTAAATTTCTTCTTCTCTATACTTTCTTTGTGATGTGGGTTCATCTCTAATGTTGAATGTTTCTTTCGCACGTTCATGGCTATTAAATATTTAGTAGCTACCAAACATGTGGAGGTGGTAGAATTTTGGGGGGTGGTGATCCTGCAGCCGATTCTGAAGGGGGCGATTCTGAAGTGATCCCTTTGGGAGGTGCGCTTCAGGGGGTCCCTAGCCCTCCCCAGCCCCCGCAAGCTGTACCTATTAGTAACTACACTATTTAGTTTTATCTGCTATATGCCGTAAGTCGTTACACGGAATCTTATCCATTATCGGTTATGTTATTTTATCCTGTTTTATATTGCCACTCAAACAGTGTTTTCAATTAGAATAAATACATACAGTGACTAATAAGATACAGAGATAATTTTAGCAACATTTGAAAATGAAAAATTAATTTCCTTCTGTTAAAATTAATTTACTCAAAACATAGATTGATGGACTTTCGGGCTTATAACTGATTACCTAAGCCGACCTATAAATTTTGTGGCTTTCTCACAAAATTCACCTGTCGACACCAAAAAATCTATAACCGCTTCGGCAAAAACACCTGCGTTTGTCCTTTCTGATGGGCAATATTTTTCCGTTGCTGTAAATTACAACGTTTTTGCCATACATATTTTATTAGCGAGAATTCATGAAGTCTTTCTTCTTTATTGTTCTGCCGACAATAGCATCAGAAAGAGTCCATAAACGATGGTTAATCATTTGATCATTTGATCTGAATTTTTACCTAAAGCTGACAAAAATTAGCCTAGAACTAGCTTGAATAATGATTTTAAAAATCACTAAAATAATTGCATCAAATTTTTGCTTAATCTCAAACTTTCACATAAACTTGATTTTTTTTTTTTTTTGGTCAGGGCCCAACCACTTGTAGGCACACAAAGTGGCCCGTCAGTGGTGCTCTCCGCAGACCGCAGTCAAAGAGGCGGAGAGACGAAGATCACGGACAGAAACATGATCCCCAGGCGATACTACCATACGGTTATTTCAGTCACGCCCAAGGCAGTTGTAGTCGTTCGACCGAAAACAACTGCCCCCCGCTTGGTAACAGCAACTAAGATGGCTGAAAGCTACGTGTGCCCGCTCGTTAGGCTTGTGGACAAAATAGGCTGCAGAATTAAGAGGGAAGGGAAAGGCGAG
The DNA here is from genome assembly GCA_030248195.1 of Trissonchulus latispiculum. Classification (NCBI taxonomy): domain Eukaryota; kingdom Metazoa; phylum Nematoda; class Enoplea; order Enoplida; family Ironidae; genus Trissonchulus; species Trissonchulus latispiculum. The sequence goes on along the minus strand of JASAND010027607.1, from coordinate 18,903 downwards.
CTCTCATATAGGAAAGAAGGAAATTGCGGTCTGTTTAAAGCACGTAAATACAAAAACTAAATCTGTTCCTAAGTAGAATTTTGAAAATTATAACACTTCCAGTGCAAATAGCTCCCTCAGTTTTCTTAGCAGGCCGGAATCAAAATAAAATATATACTAATGTGGGAAACAACTCTGAAATGGGAGACAATGTAAAAAGGTACACGGCCAAGATGCAGCAGTAGGCACAGCAGGACCTTTTCCACCTGCCATACCTACTACCAGCAGTCTTAGCTAATCCTGATCACAAAACCAGATCATAAGTGCACTTAGCTTTCAGGTCCAGATTTCACCATTTTTGCGAAATAACTGATGGAAACTTTCCTATCCAATTGGCACTGGCCTGACCAAATTACCACTGTTAGGAATATCCATTGATATAGTGACAGACAACTACCAACCGTCTTTTACCACAAGTTGTGTCTGTTTGTTTTATTCAGAAAAGCACAGGTAAATTTTTATAGTTTTCAATTTCACTGTCAAGGATTTAAACAAAACTTCAAAAATAACCACCATTCAAGAGGTGAAGATGATGATTTCTAGCTTTAGAGCATGGAACTCGGATAACCTGTTCTGTGGGATTAAGCTTTCACCCTTCTTTTTAATCCATTCGATATTTCAATGTACCTCACCGCAAACTGGGGCGCATACCAACATCCCCATAAATTCACTCATTTGGCAAAAAATCGTTTAAAAAGTAAAACCTAAAAAATAAAATTTATGCTTGTTCCAGATATGTACAAATGAGATGTCAAGATCACACTGTGCCGCTGCTATTATCATTAAATTTAAGCGGAGAGGTGTAACATTATTGATTGGATTTGATAAAGTGATTATTGTTAAGATGGATTTGGACTATTCTGAACCAACGAAAGATCCCGATAATTATACCATTTCCTATGCTCTCACTGCCAATACCAGTACCATTGGAATATTGGCCTGTAAGTATAGTAGATTCGCCCAATCTGCGTCATACCCCAAAGTGCGTCACTCAGCCGTTTAAAGTTACCTGGTGCACTACAAAATAGAAGATATCCTAAAGTTTTCACATTTCTGAGCAGGTCTATTCAAGCTCTATGCAATGGTGTAAAAATTATTTCCTAAAAATTTTTTAACAGTGCACAATGCTACAAAATTCAATATACTTTGAATAAAACACCCATTGTCCGTCAAATTTTAAGCAATGTCCCGAATTCAGTTTTATGCACCTAACAATCTTAATACTTAACAACATTTAATGTGTCAGCTATCAAATTATTCGTTAGAATCTGCTGATTCCAAAAATATGAACAATTCCTGATTTCACCGTACTAGAACTGAGAAATTCCGATTTTACTGGAACCAGTGATCAGTGCCTAAAGTGCGTCGCTCAAAATTAACTTTTTGCGCAAATATCCCTAATGTGCGTTCGTATCTTTTACATGTAAATTTGCTTCAAATAAATGCAAATACTGGCTTTATAACTTAACTTAAGACAAAACTAAGTGCAAAAACACAATCCTAGGAATAATTCTGAGCAATCTGATACCAAATTTTCTGTTTTTATGGCATTTTATTTTTTTAGGAAAAGTCGTTGTTTCCTGCTTTAAATCATAAAATTACATTTTATTAATTGTAGTTTAATTTACAACTCAAATTCGCTTTAAATAATACAGTACTGGCATTTTAACAAATTTTTCGAAGATCACAGATTTTGTTGATTTTGATATATATTGTTTATATACGAGCCAACTACCATATAAAAAATTTTCGTTGCATAAAATTGTCGGAAACAGGGGTTATTGCATCTCAAAGTTTGCTTTTCTAATGCAAATCATAGGAACTTTGAAATGACGCACTTTAGGACACGTCCGACGCACTTTAGGCAATGATCTTCTCACAGCTAAAAATTGCAATTTTTAACACAAAAATGGCTATAACTTACGATTGGCTTTACCTAATACCGTCAAATTTTACAGAAATGTAGAAGCAGAGGTACTTGAGACTTCTGTAAAGTTTTATGTTATGAAATTTCGCCATTCAAAAGTTACAGATTTTCAAAGTTACCACTCCTTTTGCGTACACAAAAGGTGACGCAGATTGGGCGCATCTACTATAATTGTATTGTAACGATTCGTAAAGAATAGAATATCTGTCAAAAGGAATTGTATGCAACATTGCAAAAAACTTTACTTGCCTATTTAGAATTTAATAGAAAGCTTTACTGATACTGCTACTCAAATGCATACAGGACTAGCAAACAAGCTTTGAAAAAGTTAACTCTTTTCACGGAATCATTTAGCATTGGTACTGGTCCAGAATAATACACAGGATCCACTTTCAGTTTACCTTGTTTGAACTCTCTTTTAAAGTTCATTAACTTCGCCATAAACACAGTACTATGGCGTAAAATACAATAAAATTTTAGACTAGCCAGCATGGTACGGTAAATAAAACTAAAGTTAATTAAATTCAAAACCCATAGTTTTTAAACGTAACCAGCCCTAGCCTAATTACTAGCAGCCTGCAATTAGTGTAGTTTTGTCTTCAGAAAACTCGAAGTCTGATAAACAATGTACGTACACTGGGCTTGGTGGAGTTTCTGAAACTGAAAATGAAATTAAATCAGTTTCATGAGACTTAGGAAAGGCTCTATTGGCAAATGGGTCCCAATTGAATGGCCATTGTCCATCTGTGGAAGTGGGGTCCACTCTGAATAGAAAGACGAGGAAAGAATTACACACGTCTGCCTTAAGTTACAAGGATTTAGGCTTTGCCTTAAGGCTCCTACTTTCCCTCAGCCCGGCTTTGGGTTTATGCTAATCTAAAAGAGTGCCGCCTTAAACGACCTACTACCCTGTTAAAGCCAGAGCCCCAGCATAACATTATTAATTATTATTATTATCGTTCAATCAAAACATAAATTTTACAATTCATTCAGATATGCTAATTTTTGGAAGCTCTATAGTTTTGTTCCCATGCATTTCTGAATAATGTCTATTTTGGGACCTTAGCGCGTTACCGCCAACTTACATGGTTGGTTCAGCCGAGTTCAGCCGGTTCCCGAATAATTTTTTGTCAAATTGTAAAAACCAATAAAAATTGCTTAACTAAGACAAAACTTCTTTCCTGTAGTATTTTAGAAAAACCATTTGTTGTTCATCGAAAACAATATAAGAGTGCTAAGCCACACTTTAAAAGGGCTCATCTCATTTCATTAGAATCGAGATTCTTCATCTCTGGTTGCTGTCACTGATTTTAATTTTTCTAATTTTAGTTAAATTATTAATTATAAATTCCAAGTTTTTTAATGTTTTATCAATGCACATGAAGTTTACTTATTTAATTCAAGTTTTAATTTAACGTAAACTTTTTATTTTAGTGTTGGGGCTGAATATGCAACAAGTTGTGCTGATATTTATGGGAATGATGCTTATCATTTTGGCCCTACTGATTGCTCTAACTCTTAGAATTAGGTTTGTTTTGATTTCTTCGTCGTGTTTCATAATATTTTAAGATTGTAGATAATTTATCTAAATTCTGTATATAACTTAATTTTTTTCATAATTTAAGTCTCGATTCCTACCTACATACCACAAATGGACTGTTATTTCTCAATTTAATGGAACTGCTTTATTGCTGAGGAATTTATTTAATTTCAGCATATAATTTTATTTAATATTATTTAATTAACTATTTCTTTTTATTTTTAATTTACTTTCTTGCTTTAGGCATATCTACCACAAATGGAGATCCAATCATCGCGTGTCCCATCCTCAGTCCCATTCCGTGATGCCTTCCTCCATGATCTCTTCCAATTCTCAGGAGTCATTTCCTGGGCGCAGACCAGAAGTAAAGGTGAAGGTAAATTTTAAACTTTTTCAGTTAATTTCTTTTGAATTATTGAAAAGAACTTTGTAAATTCGTACGATGTTCTTTCGTGAAGCCGAAAGATTCCATATTTGTTGGCATGACATCAACTGCGGATCAAAGACCATACATGTGCTTTGAAGGGGCCACTCCCCCCAGGCCTGGAGCTCACCCCGACCCAGATTCCGTTTTTTCTGATTTCTTGGGTAATAAACCGGAAAATATCAGGTTGTTCTGGGTCTCCGCTCGCCGGTTCACCCAACCCCCCCCCCCCAAAAACAAAATTCCGCCTTTTGCACATGCCTTGACCGTGCCAATTTCTGTAATTAAACCTCTTATTTTTACTCAGCTTTAGACATTCCAAAAAAATGTTGATGAAGAAGTTCGGTAAAATGATCCTGTGGCACTGTATGTGGGGATTAGCATGTCGAAATATGGGCTGTATAGTTCGATCTCCGACCGGATCAATTCTTTAACTTTCTATTCTCAGAGCTGCTCAACTTATAAGCTTCCCTTTTACTTTCCTGGATCCGGGTTTAAGGGTACTTGCCGGGCAGGTGCCCGCCGGACGCTACAATTTGTTACCAATTTTCAATTATTTTAGCGTCATATATTTCCCAAAATGATTGCTCGAATCGAGGAGTTTGAATCGCTGACACCGCTAGTTATCACACCAGGCTCACTCTGCGACGAGGAATCCATCAGTAGATCTCCCTTTCCTCGCAGAAGGACCAAGTTTCCAACGATACCAGAAGAAATGGATTCGGTAAAATAAATTCAAAACTTAGATTAGACTTATGGATCAATTTTAATTAATTGAATAAATGCTGTGTAGACTAGTTATACTGTTCAACGATTATTATTTGAAGAAAATTAATGTAACTCACGGCATCTAACAAATAATAAGTCAAGAATAAATATTTTAAAATTATTATCATTTAGTAAAATTATTTAATCTATGCTTGCTTGGTTGGCTATAAGGTTGGTTAGATTTCTGGGTGTCCACGTTTTGATATTTTCCTATTTTCATTTAATCTATGCTTGCTGTAGAATGATGCCATCGCAATTCACAGTCCATCCATGGCTGGATCTGGAACTGATGAATCGCAGCCCTTGATCAATGTGATATCGGCCTCTCCTCAGCGGGGTGCCTCAGTCGAACCGATAGCCCCAATTCTTTCCTCCCAGAATCATGTCCCAATACGAGGAACAGCCTACGAAGATCTGGAACTAGTCTCAATTGATAGGGTGAGGATGGCATGTGTAATGGATAATCGAAATAGGTGATTAAAATCCTATGCTTGCTGTTGATGTATACGACAGTGCAATGTGGTACTATGGACGCTAATTCCGATATTTAATGTGAGCCATTTTGCCTTAATTTTGCAATGAAGGGCATGTTTCGACGCTCAATACCTGGACTTTTTATTACTAAGACTGAATTCTCTAAGGGACCTGAACCGAATTTCACCACTGTCTCACTGTCCAAGGGCCTTTTCGCGCAGCGAGTTAAACGAGTTAAAAGAGTTAAAATTAACTCAATCCTTTTCGCGCACAGGGTTAACAGAGTTAAACAGTTCATTTTAACTCGCCTGCAGGGTTAAACGAGTTAAAAAAATAACTCTACATTTTTAACTCGCTCACGAAAAGGCCCCAAGAGTATTTAACTAAGTTTGTGAATCTATAAGATTATATAATTATAACGCTTTTTGTCATGCGATTCTTGTGTTCATTTTTGTTTCAGACCTCAGGGAGCTCTGAGCGTATCCTAGAAGAAGGTTACAACAACGGCCGATCCGTCTCTTCCATCTATGCAGTCAATCGAACCTATAGCGTCGGCTCCTACCACTGCAGTCTTTCAGACTACCTCCCGTCCAACTGCAGCAGCACTGCCAACCTCGCCGAGGATCCCATCCCACCCATATCCACCGGACCTCTCCCGGTCCCACCCGAGCCCATCGAACGGGTGGAAGTCCATCGAAAGCCTCCGCAACGGCTCAACTCCCATCCGCCGCCACCTCCTGCTCCGGGTCGAAACGGCCCCAACGGTTTCGGTAGCCTCACCAGTAAACCGGAATCCCCGAGCAACGAATCCGTCTACAACAGTAGCCTGAGTAGTCCGGCTGAGTCCAGTATGGGCTCAACTGGGAGTCCACTGGACACTACCGGGTCCTTTGGTGACCTGAGTGACTCCATGTACAATGCCAGTGAGAGTGACCTGTCCATGGACGTTAAACCGGTCAGTAGCGGACGCTCCAGCTACTACGCCTACACGAATGGCGACTCGACGAGCAGCAACCGGCAAGGCTCCTTCAGCGATCAATCCTCAGCGGAATTGGATCTTTCGGCTGGCGGGGGACGGGATCTCGAATCCACGTCCAGCCAGGCCGCTGCTGCTCGTCGATTCGCCCTGGATCGAATCGAAGAGGAGGAGTCGGAAGCGGAAAATGACCAAAATCGAGGGCAGAATGCTGCGGCCAAAGCTTGGTTTGCGGAGGATATGCGGAAAAATTCTTGCGCTATGGACTCTATCTCAGGTCTATCCCAACTGTCGGACAGTTCTTGTCGGTCCAACGGACTGCAGACCTCCAAATGTTACAGTGTTCATTTTAATGGACACGAAAAGGAAGACACCTTTTAGGTTGAAATTAATTTTGGAGTTTCAAGAACGCAAGGTGCATTTTATAGCATATGTACAGTGTGGCTACGGTATGCATTTTATTGTTGTACCATATTCATGTTATAGCATTTAAAGCAATGCATTACAGTGTTGAAGTAGTAAGGATTACAAGGTTGTTCAGAGACAAGATCAAAATGAATTCATAACATACATTGTATGTATATAGAAACAATACGTATGCGAAGTATTATACAACTTTATCTACACGTGCAAGCACAAATCAATCGGTATAAAAACAAACACAAAAGAATGCTTAAAATGCAAAAAGAATCTATTCATTGCCGAAGTTTCATTAGTAAAAACAAGAGTAATGATACATAATAATACTGAGTACATTCTTAGTTAAGATACATATTAGAGTTAAGATACAGTAGTTAAGTAGTTACGATAGAGTTAAGTTAGTAGTTAAGATACAATACATAATACTGAGTACTTTCTTTTCTTAATAAGAATAAAGTTACCCCAACTTAAAAATGTAGGGAATGGTAAAATATTACAGTCAAACAGCGAGGATTTAAGAGCTTTCATTTTATGTTGTGTTTTTAAAGGAAATTGCAGATTGCATACGTTATTAAATTTCTGAGGCCCACTTTGGTATCCTTTGACCAGCTAACATAAATATATATGACTGTTGAAAAAAGAAAAAAGCAGTAACTACCAAAAACTGTCATACACATTGTATACACACAACTAACTTTAATTACGAAACTAAAGATATACGTCTACTTTCTTTAGTCAGAATTCCATTTGTCAGAATGTCGTTAGCCAGAATTTCATTTGTCAGAATGTCGTTAGTCAGAATTTCATTTGTCAGAATTTCATTTGTCAGGACTTCACTAGTCAGAATTTCATTAGTCAGAATATCATTTGTCAGAATTTCATTTGTCAGAATTTCGTTAGTCAGAATTTCATTAGTCATGATTTCACTAAACATCAAAATTTCATTTGCAAAATTTCATTAGTCAGAAACATGCCACAAGTCAAAACTTGGTTTGCCATAAATTCACATTTCTGAAATGTCAGGCTGGATAGAACTAAACTAGTTCATGCTACTGTTGGACAAGACAACACGTTACTTTTACAGCCCCTAACAATTGTGCTTTTAATGCAATTGGAAAATGCGAAGTCACAGATGACCAAAGTAAGATTAAGGCCAGTGTCAATTTTTAAAGCAACAAATTAAAACAATTAAGTTATTAGCATTTAGCATATCACATTATTAAATCCACAAGTGCATTTCCAATTGGAATGTTTTCATTGTAACAATATCTTAATCCTGTTTATTCGCTACGTCGTCTCCAACCATTTTAGCCTAGTCACATTCAGCACTAGCTTTAGCGATTAATCTCCGATTGGGCAAAAAGTTTATTTTCGAATGCCTTTTAGAACAAAAATATAAATTTCCTAAAATGCAAATTGCTTAGACGGTTAGAGCTCAATCACTAAAGATTCGTTAAGCCTCAGCCGAGCTCTAAATGATATTCTAAATAATGGAATTCTAAGGATATCACGTACTGAATTGTGGCATTCTTACACATTAGCCATAATTATTTTGACAAGTGAAATTCTGACAAATGAAATTCTGACAAATGAAATTCTGACTAGTGATATTCTGACAAATGAAATTCTGACTAAAGTATATAAACCAAGATATAGGCGATCAGGGCACAACTAACTCTAATGCGTAGCACGGCACATATCTACTGATTTGCCAGTTTAACGCTTGGTCGGATAAAGTTGGAGAATTTCCCCCCCCCCCCCTCCCTTTTTCCCCCTTTTTTCCTTCTCCTTTGTAGTGTAAGGAGTAATTATGCAAATTACCCCTATTATTGTCATGTTGTTGTCCTATGTGTATTTACTTCCGCGTCTAGTTTCTGCTTTCTTTGGCAGCTTACCTGCCTTGTATTGATTGCAATTGTCTTATGTGTTTATCAGCCATTCGCTGGCTGGTGTATAGGCGGCGCTGTATGTCTCTCTAAGCCCCGCCTACTTGGGGGTCTCCCTTCAAATCTCTCAAACACATCAGTCGTCTACTTTTCTATTTACAGAGTGGTGTTCTCTAAGGGCTCTCCGGGTTCGCCCTTATTACAGCTTACCTGTTTTGGTGGGTTCCTCCCGTTATCACTCTCCCCCTAATGGGTAACTGTACAGGTATGTTTGAATGTTTGTTCTTATGTATTGTATAACTGGGTTTGACTGTCTGTAAGGGCTTACGCCCACGTATGTACGTACTGTTCATTAAAACATTTATCTAACTGTGTCTTGTTATATTGGTAGTTAGGTTTAGCTGGTTAGCTTAGGTAGGTTGGATCAACAACTACAACAATTTGGCGAGGCTTCCCCTGCCTGGATCCTGACGGCCAGGCGCGTTATCTATTGTGTGGCAGCGCCCCCGACAATTACTTGTCGGGTAGCCAGTTGGTCTACGAATCCGGATTTGGAACGGTTTACACCGGCTGCGCTACATTAGTCTGCCAGGGTGAAAACTGGTCGAAGCTGGTCTTCTCCCTATTTTTCAATCGTGTAAGTTTTTGGATTTTTTTCCTGTCCGGTGAAGAATTTACCTTTACAGGTAAAATTTCCATTCGCTTACGCGAACTTATCCTGATCTCCTGCCTTTGATGCTATTTTCCAGCTGCCTACAGACCAATTACTTGGTCTTTTCCTGCTATAGACCAATTACTTGGTCTTTTCCTGCCTGCCTATCTACGTACAACTCATCGATTTTTCTCTGGGTCCTGTTTATCACCACCAGCCTTACGGCTATACGTATGTTTTCACCTTAGTGCACATTTTTCTTAGGCTGTGGTGTGTTTGTGCAGTACGTATGTACAAATATTTGTGTGAGTGGTATACGTGACTTAGTGGGGCCACCAAACTGAGATAGGATTTAGGGACATTTTTGGGGATTTGAGTTAGGCTAACAATAAAAATTGTAGGTTCACTTTAATAATTTTTTACTTGTTTTTCTTACTTGTTTTAACTGTAACTTTCTCAATTATGTACTGTGCCCTAATTCTATTTTCTCTTTCAGGCACTTTAGGTCCTTTTCCATCACATGCAATACGGCACCCAATTTTGTTCTTTTCACCAATATAGGGTATTTTGCTTAACAATTTTGGGGTACGTACGTACAAACAACTGTGTATTTTTGTAAATAATTTCAGATTTTGGTTTTTTCTGAATATCTGTTGGAGTTACCTCCACCATGGTCCACCAACAGTCGGGATTGCTGATTCTGATTTTTTGGACGAAAATATCACAATTTGGATTCCCAGAAGAAGTGATTGGTGAGTGAAGCATGAAGAAGCGCAGTACGTCCTTGAAGCTGCAGGAAAAGGCCATTCGCCTACAGTCGTACTACGAAGGCAAAGCCCACGGGTGTTTGACCCAAAGCTGCATGGGTTGCCTGTCTACTCGTCGTTTTGGCCTGGTGTGGATCCTCAAATCACCAGGTGACCTCAGCGGTCACCTATGATCAGGGTCGTTACCGACCAGTTCTGTATTGGCCCATTCGGCCTCGGTTGATCGGAAACTGCAGGAAGACAGAACATCTGGATTGGCCTGGTTCACCAGCTGGATCAGAAGAAATCGGCACTGGCTTTACAGCCCACGTGCAAGCCGATGAGCCACCACCTGGAAGTCCGCAGATATGGTTGATCCATCACATCTGGAATTAGAAGTGGACCGGTTACCCGGTCTGGTCAGCTCAGCTTGCTCGGGGGTGATGTGGAATGCCCCTGGCCGATTCCAACTCAAACCTGGTGGTGAACGATCTGGCCCATGACTAGGGTCATTTTACCTATTTCCTGTGGTTAGTCCCTCCAACCGGTGGGATATCGGTTCTGGACCTGGACATTTGTTCCGGTCTCCGCGGTGCCGAATCGAACAATTATTTGAACTGGCATCTGTTGGGTGGCCCTCGTCTTCATGGGACCCATCAGAATTCGGTGGCCAATGGATGGGTATACTGCAACCGGCCGGTCGGGCACCCCCTGTCATCAAACCCAACGGTGGGTCTTCGTTTCTATCCCACCGTTTCAACAAATGTCCCATCATTTGCTGGTATTACAACGAACAGACTGTAATTACCTCGGGTACAGCGAACCCCGCCCATCAAAACGGAGGTAATTCGTTTGCCGTAACCGTGGCTATTTGTCAACCGCTGGTTCAGCCACCATTACGTTCGGGCTTTGGACCAGGAATAATCAGGCTTCATTTTTTGGGCACCCCGGTGGCTGCCTTGGTGGTGGTCATCGTCGGGGCAGACGGAAGGGCATGCGGTCGGTGGTTTTTTTTATTGGACTTTAATGGACTTTATTCCTCCGGTGAACATCATGGAACTGAATAAAAAGGGGCGCGGAACCGCCTTCGTGTTCCCCCCAGCTGTCCATGCCATCCTACCGACGAGGTTTACACCTCTGTCGTCCCGGTGATGCCCCATACGTACATCTGGTGATGGATTTTCTTCTGTCCATGATGAACTTTTGCCTGTTATGGTGCTGAACATTATTTATGATATCAGGTCGCGGTTTACGTGGCGACGATTACCGGAGCCGACGCAGGACAGTAAAAACTCAGAAGCATGAATTTGCTGCCTGGGTTTTTGTTTCGTCGGGAACGCCAATATCTGGTGGTTCTTTCAAATGGGACCAGCTTGGTCAGGGCGAGAATGAAGGAACAACCAACATCGACCGGCTAATGGCCGAATTACGGATGGGAACCCCTCTGGTCGTTCTGACGGTCAGAAATTGATCCTTTCAACCGCAGTGGATCATACCGCCACGTTTAACGCTAGCAACCATCAAACGGTGATCGACGAACTCGACTGGGGTTCAAACCTCCCGAATGCCCGCCGCTCCAACAGACGCTTAAGAAGAATCTTCCGGTGGACCCCAGCGAGGCTAGTGTCACGAAGTCTGGCAAGCCCCGGCCTCGTGACACGAGCCCTGGGGACCGCCCGATGACGAAGAGCTGTCAACGAGCCTTTACAGGCAAAGCAGCTGCTGCGAACCAGGAAGCCTTTGGTCCTCAAGATCCAATTCCGAAATCGACCTTACGTCGTTCGGATCAGAGACAGGGGATCTCTTGATATTTTGATGACCCCATCCATCCCTTCAGTATCCGAACTGTTGACGAGGGTCAACCCTATTTGATGGACTGTGGCGACCTGGCCGTTGATATGATGCTTGCATATTGGGACAGTCTCGTTGGCGCTCAGATCGAATTTTGAATGGAAGAACTGACGTTTTAACGAACAACTACGCGTCAAATGGAAGTTACGTCGATGCATTTGGCTGACCATGCGCCGGAATGCGAAGCGATTCCGGATGCGGTCTTGTTGGCTTTACAGCCTCCGTCGAGTAACGTTCGCACCTGAAGAAAAGCACCTTACGTGCTGGTACGCGCGGACCCTGTCATAGCGTTAGCGTCGGTGGATATTGGAACCTCCGCATCACGGATGTGAGGATCATCTATTGGAATGCGATGAACTTCATCGTGCTCTACCAATTGGGTTCTCCATGCCGCTTATTTCTGGCCGCCGGTGGAGGCAACTCCCTGACGATTCTTTGTCAGTGCCAACTGGACCTGTGTCTAATAAATTGGAACCCGATGCACAGCCTTTTGGTAGTTCCGAACCTCCAGCAGGAGTAGTCAAGGACTCTCGTGCTGACTTGGTTGTCTCGATCCACCCACGCTGGGGTACAACGAAGCGTCTGGTGGTAATCGATGGATGCTTTCAACCGGGCGCGGTTACGGCCAACGGTTCCCGATGCGTCTGGGATCAGGTGCACCTTTTTCCCGGAGCAGGAACAGTACGTCTAAGGCTGTCGGCCGCAAGGCAGCCCGACGGTCTTTGGCCCATTGGTTGCAACATCCTCCTACTTGGCCGACGTGGGTCTATAACGGGGTAGTCGATAGTCAACGGGATTACCTTCTCGCTAGCATTTTTGGGTAAACCCCATGGTCTTGTATATCCGCGTATACAATGGTGAAAGACCACGTGTTGACCTCACCCAAGGTACCAGGGAATGGGTGGAGCGACTCCCGTTCGGCAGGAAGGAGAGAAGACCGTCCGACGTTGATGGTGATGGAGACCGGAAATGGATTTCCTGTCAGTCCTCACTTTCTCATCTGGTGTTTTGGAGACCTGGCTCGTTTCTGCCCGGCCAGGGGACCACACCAGTTGGATGAGTGAACTCACGCGGAAGAGTACTAAACTTATCCTTTGGATCAGTCCCGGAAGACACAGACAGATGAGATCAAAGTTTGGTCCGTACACCCGGTTCACCAAGTCATTCGCCATGAGGTTCGCCAACTACTACACCGTTCTGTGATCCAAAGCAGCCCATTCGGCACTGACACTGTTGTTCGTGAAGAAGACGACCTGGATCAACACTTCGTTGGGAATTCGGCGGACGTCCTTACGCCACGTCTAGGTCCGATCCACGAAGAAACGGTACGGGATTTTGAGACAAACATGGATTTCGTTATAGTTGACGCGCATGAAGAAATGAAGAACCGCTTCAAGGACTTACTCCTTGAGCTCTGCGACATCAGGTAGAAGTCTGGAAGCAAGTTCACTCCTTTGCGATCAATCGCCCAAGGCTTGTCCGTCTCCTTGCGTCCTCGTCAGCAATTGGGACGGTTTTGCGCTAGTGGCTCGGCTTCGCAACGGACCAGCTATACTTCAGCGCATCATGAAGAAGATCCTGACGGGCTTACCCGTCTGTCCTGATGATGTTCTCTCCCCGTCACCGCTCATGTCGGAGCATCTGCTGATGCCCCGCATGTTGTTCCATACCTTTCGCGACAACGGGCTGCGGATCAAACCGGAGAATTGCATTTTCCGGACGAAAGTCCCTTCGTATAGGGCATATCGGCGGTCTGGAGGGCATCTCGGTGGAGTCAAGTGTGCAGCCGTGGCGAAGCTGCTCCCCTCCGACGGATATCAAAGGCGTAAAAACGTTTCTAGGACTCGGTTGCTACGATCGTCATTTTTGCGGCGGAATATGCCAAAATAGCGGCCCATCTAATGAATCTTCTGAGGAAGGATCGGTGGTTGAAGAGACCGAGTTTTGAAGCCGGCGTCGATGCCATGAAGAAAGAAGAAAACCGGCGCGGCCGACCGCGTGGAACCATAAACAGCGGCTTACGCCGGCCAGGGTTAATTTCTTCTAAAAGAAAAACACGGTCACCGATCTGAAAGGAGCTGGAGTCGTTTGGGCTCGATTTCCGCTTGGCTGGATGGTGGTTGCTGATCTTTTCGGCGCTGGATCCGGACTGGCCCTGAAAAACAGATCTGACGGCACTATGTACCCCCTGCCCATTGCACCTCCATCACCGATCTGGTAGCACCCCCTACCTGGAAACGTGAGCAATGGCTGCCCCGAGTTTCAGCTGCTGTTCGACCTTCTAGAACGGAATGTTCTACCGGAGGATGGTCTATTAGCGGGTTGCTTGAAGAAACTCCGGACCCTTTACTTCATCCAAAATGGACTTCTCCTCCGATGGCACCGGACGAGCGGGGTCGTCGACGAGGTACGCATCTAAGGTCATTGCGGTACCGAAAGCTGATCGGGAGATGATCCTAGATGAGGTTGGTCTAGGTCTTATGGTTGGTGACCATCGCAACCATATGGCCGACTCTGCGAGCCTGGCCTCACGTTACCGCTGGTCAACTATGGCTCAGGATCTCGCCTTCAACTGTGCACATGCGTGCGCCACATCCAACCCTGGGTCTGTACGTCCACAGACTGGGTTGTAGAACGAACTCCGAGTGCATCGTCCCCTATATCTGGTCAATTTGGACGTCCGGCCATGCGCGAAGAACTCCACGACTGTGGTAGTGCTTGTATTCGGCCACCGTGGATCTCTTCACCCGGTGCCGAGGCATGTGCCTTGAAGCAGTGGAAATGGTCGCCAACGACTTTCAATGGAAGTGTGATTCGTGGCGCCAATTCTCATGCTGCAATGGACCATGGGACACGTTTCCTGCTGAAGTTGTTGACGGCACTTGGCAACGTTGGTAGATTGAAGCATGCCTAGACTCTTCTACCAAGAAGAAACGGAATCTGATCCATTTCCAACCAGGCATGATAGCGCATGCGTAAGGTTACAGGGGTTACCCCCTCAGGCCAATGCCACAAATTCCAGTGGAAGAAGAAGATTCATACTGGATTCCAAAATCTGGAAGAACAGACTTGCCAGAAAACTGGTCTCAGCGGAAGCCATAAATCGTCCACATTGACGAATTGAAGCATTATCTTGAGCTCGCGATCAAGATATCTTCATTTCTTGAAAGGTGATCCATCAGGTAGTTGCATCTTGTTCACATCCAACTTACCTGGTCAATTAATTGCGGCTTACCAGTTCTGAGCTTCAAGTAAATTTTCTGTATCTTTTCAGCTTAGCCTGAGTAGATTAGCCCAACACTGTGCCTTATTGCGGCAATTACTTGCCATCTTATGCCATGTCAATCAGCAAGCAGCAGGGACAATTGTCTGGAGCCGGTCAACCTGGTCAACCACCAGTGGATTTGAATAGTCTCTCCACTTTTCCGCCAACAGGTGGTTATGTAATTGTGGATCAGGAACTGGCCTATCCAAACGCCGTTTGGGCTCCAGCCAAGACACTCGGATGTCGTTTTCTCTTTTCATCGCGCCTCCAAATCCTTCCAGTCTTGGTTCCGTGACTACGTTTTCTGGACTGTCTCAGACGTCTAGCGGTCCGCTTTACAGCGTTGTGACCAATGCCAACCGTGCAGTGGCGGCGGTAGCACGGCCGCTCCAATCCCACATGCGGCCAGTTGCCCAAACTCCTCCGTCATCGGGAATTTCCCCACATCCTGTGGACCTCCCGATCTCTCTGGCTGGAGCAGTTTCAGAGGCTGAAAGGTTTACACCACCAAGCCAATGAAGGAACTGAGCCGGACCGGCAGAGCTCGACCCCTCCATCAGGTCAATTGGACATTGGTCAGCGGTCTCGGCCATTGCCGGCAGCGGCTGGGACGTCATCTACGGGGACAATTTCTACACCTCATGGAGCTGCTAGGCCAGAGTCACATCAGAAACGTCCAACGTGACTGCTACTGGAATCGTATTGGTAGGTCCGCTGGAAACTTTACGTCAAAGCTTCGGAAGGTTGCGTCGACCCTTCTGTAGCTCACCTTCGGTCCTTTACAGAGAGCTCCGGCGGAAGCTCCTGTTTAAGAACAGTCGACCACAAATGAAGAGACCTTCGGCATGGGCTCAGCATGAACTGTCTCAAACCACCTAGCAGAAGCTCAGTTCTGAGCTCGGCACCGTCAGGCGACCGCTCGCTGGTCGCACCTGACACCATCGCGTTTGGATTCGACAGCGTCGCCCCGTCCCTGTGGGGGCGCGGCCAGTAAGCGATTACTCGCATTGCTGCAACGGAACGACGAAGCCGTTACTAACAATGCGATTTTTGTAACTGATCTTGTTGATCGCTTTCGTTCTCCATCAACTCAGAAACCTTGTAAACGGGCGAATTAATCCGACGGGCCGACCAGGCACGTGAAACAGTCGACTGAACCTGGTCCTGCCCCTCCTGCGGCTGACGATGCAGGCTAATCCAGTTCCAAAAGCCGACCAATTTAATGGTCTAGATACCATCAATGTTTACCTCCAACGATGAATATCAACAAGAAGAACCGGCAGCCATTGAGGAACCTGGGACCCCTGCTGAGCTTAGTCCTAAAACCCTTTACAGGGACCTGGGCCTTCTGATGACCGGATGCCTCTGGTGATCAGCGATTGGCTGATGGAATGGACCACGTCCTTGAACGATTGCCGATGGTTCGTTCCGATCATTGTTATTACCAACATCGCAGACGCTTCGAAACCAATCGATCGAGCAACAGTCAGCTGAAGCCTGCCTTCCTGTAGACCGAGCTGCGAGACTCGTCTGTCTGTCTGTCACGGCGGAGGAAATTAATCGGGTGCCTTCCATAGCGAAATGACGGGGCCCGAAACGCCATACGCACGTTTCAGTCTCTTCACCAGCATGTGGCGGTTCGGTGGCATACTAGTTGGACCCGTCTACTGATGTCCGTCTTCGTCAGTCCCTCCGAACAGCAGATGGTCTCGTCTCTCCGGCTATTCTTCGTCAACGCCAGCGGTCCATCTGCTCCCGCTCGTTATAACTCTGTGGTCGTCATTCATCACTTGATGACCTTATTGACTGTCATGCCTGACATCTACCAATATTCTGGGTAACCATGATCCATCTGGTGAGCTCTATTCCATCAGTTCAGCCCACTATTTATCTTATTATGGTCAGTGACATTTTGGCTTTCACTTCAGATCATTATCCGGCTTTGCACTTACTGCAAATGATCCTTCAACCCCCAGAGACTGTTTAGTTTGTCATCGGGACTGCGTGAGATCTCTTGGTGCTAGCCCGATTCCGTGGGTTGTTTGGTCTGGAAAACTGATTTGTCGAGCTGGGCAAGGTGGTGGCTCAAGCGATTGGCTTTCGAGCAGCCTACCGTCGTCAAAGTCCGGATTGGCCCGAGTTACCTTGGGACCAACTGGACACCGCTCCGCTCCAGGGGAACTCTTTCGGGAACTCCATCTCAGTTTGACCATCGTTGCCATCATCACGCCGGATCTGGAACTCTCTTACATCTTGAAATTCTTCCATTGATCCATGAACGGACCGAACATTTCCATCTTCAAGAAGAGCCAAATCAGCACTGCCAATTTCTCCAATCCATCATCATTTCAGGATAACCAGACCTGAAAATCAAAGATTGAATACATCAATTTGAACTGCATATCACAGTATCACGAACGTTGCATAAATTTTTGTAATGTCTTTGAACCTGTTTATTTTGGTAGTTTGTCAGTCTTGAACAGTCTAGCTTTGCTTAGGTTAGGTAGTTTTGTTTTATTAGTAGCTAATGTAATACAACATTTCTTATTTTGCCGTACTATTCTTTTATGGGCTTACCCTATTTTCATTAACTGTTTTTGTATTACGTAGTGAATAATCATTTCATATTGTAATTTTATGTCTTTGTTGCTTATATCTCTATCATTCTGTTGGCCTGGCACACATTAGTCTGGTATTCTCTTCATGGCCAAGCGTTTGGCTTGTCCCTATTTAAAATTATCTTAAATCAATCCTAAAAGTTAGTAAATACTTATGGGATTGGGGTTTGGTTATTTTCCCTTAGGACAGGTCCCTAACGGTAATAGTGGTTATAAATTACTTATATTTTTCATTTCATTCATTTTTGCACACCCATTTTCCCGTAAACCAGTGGAATGGAAAGGATACTCTTGCCCGTCTGGTTTACTCCATATCTAAGGTATGCTTACCATACCTATACATTTACGGTAAATTACTTTACCACTACCGTTTGATTTACCCTCCAAAGGAGAGAATTACTTCTCTCTTGGTCCCTTGAGTTCTATTTCTAACCCTACGTATTTACTCTCTTGCAGGCTATTCGCCCCTATATCACTTAATTTGTCTGCTAATTCTTGCTCTGTTACTAGTCTTCGGATTAGTATATGTTATCCTCATATGTATTTGTTTTGCTCTTAACTTACTTTTTGTGAATTTTGTATTTGTTACGTAAGACAGTACAGCGTTTCATTTTTGTTGTACCCTCGCAGGAGCTCGTCCTGTGAACCCTGGGGAGATGTAGTGTAAGGAGTAATTATGCAAATTACCCCCTATTATTGTCATGTTGTTGTCCTATGTGTATTTACTTCCGTGTCTAGTTTCCGTTTACTTTGGCAGCTTCCCTGTCTGTATTGATTGCAATTGTCATAGGTGTTTATCAGCCATTCGCTGGCTGGTGTATTGGCGGCGCTGTATGTCTCCCTAAGCCCCGCCTACTTGGGGGTCTCCCTTCAAATCTCTAAAACACATCAGTCGTCTACTTTTCTATTTACGGAGCGGTGTTCTCTAAGGGCTCTCCGGGTTCGCCCTTATAACAGCTTACCTGTTTTGGTGGGTCCCTCCCATTTCCACCTACTCTCCCCCTAATGGGTAACTGTACAGGTATGTTTGAATGTTTGTTCTTATGTATTGTATAACTGGGTTTGACTGTCTGTAAGGGCTTACGCCCACGTATCTACGAACTGTTTATTAAAGCATTTATCTACTGTCTTGTTATATTGGTAGTTAGGTTTAGCTGGTTAGCTTAGGTAGGTAATGGATCATCAACTACAACAATTGGCGAGGCTTCCCCTGCCTGGTTCCTGACGGCCAGGCGCGTTATCTATTGTGTGGCAGCGCCCCCGACAATTACTTGTCGGGTAGCCAGTTGGTCTACGAATCCGGATTTGGAACGGTTT